>VNWY01001580.1:0-13639 GCA_009869845.1 Pseudachorutes palmiensis
CCATTCAAGGAATTCAGAATTAATGTAATACTCTGAAAAGGATTATCATGACTTGGAGTCTGTTGTAATGAAGTCTTTAACTGAATTCTAGACGATAATCGTGGAGGTTAACATGTTCACGAATCAGACTAAGAAAGGAATCCAGAAAAACCTGGAACGTAATGGATACAAATTACTCAAGGATTTTGGATCCGACCAAGCCTACGTCCGGTCAGACTTCAAAGTCTGAGGTCACTGAACCTTTATTCTAGTCTTGTATAGAATTTCTGTCACGATGGAATGTTAGCACAAAAAATTAAATCTCGGAATGTAGATGGCATTTATGCGGAGAGGTTAATGACCTCTGGTGAATCCCAAAGACCATGTGTGGTTACAGCGCATGACTTCAAATCAATTCCTTTTTGCTTTTAGTCCTTTTGCTTTGCTTCACATCACGATCACATCGTGTCAGCACTCAGCAGTCAATGTCCCCTGGATTTAATTAATTAGTTAATTACTGTTTGAGTAGGGAGGCACCGCACTGGAAACCACAAAACGGTAAGTTTGATATCACAGTGAGTGAATACGTAATACAATGTTAATTAAAACCATTCTTGCCGTTAGTGTGCTTGGCAGTACTGGGAAATGACTCCAATTCCAGCACAACGTGGTTGGGAAAGAACCATTCGAAGAAATGGACGATGGGTCGTACTCGTGGCTTCGCTTCTTGTGGTCACTGTCTATGTGGCTCTAAACACCGCTGCGAGTATCCAAAGTACCAATGAGCAGGAAGGGTTGAAGGTTGTTGGTGACATTAAAGTGACTGGAGAGGAAGGAACCAAGGCCCAGAACGGGGTTGCTGAACCTGACCTGGTTGCTAGTAACGATAAAGCGACAGGAGAGGAAGGATCAAAGATCCCACTTACGTGGGATGACATCGCTCATCTCGACCAAAAGGATCCTCGTATCGCAGAGTACATTCGACAGCACCACCTAACCCCTCCTTCGACGGGATTCAAAGCAGCACCAGGCAGGAAGAGCAATAAATACAGCAAATTTATTCACAAGCTCTTCGGGAACAAGGTTACCTATGCTTCGCAGTAATACTCACTAAAAACCTAACCAACTTGACCTATTTTACTTTTAGAACGACGGAACTTTCATTGAAGTTGGAGCTGCAGATGGAGAATTCCAGTCAAACACACTTGACCTGGAAGTACGTGGTTGGAGAGGGCTCCTAATTGAATGCAACCCTACGTGGTTTGAAAAACTGAGACAAAATCATCGGAAGGCTTGGTACTGTAATGCCTGTTTATCAACCCTTGACACCCCGCAGATGGTAAGGCCATGTTCAATCAAACTTCGAATGACTCTCTCAAATTGAAATTGTTTTGATATTTGTAGGTGAACCTTTCCTCATTGAAAGAATGGCCTGGAAGTGCTCAACTTTGGAAGCCATTAACTCGTGAGGAAATGAGATACTGGGGAATTGATTGGGTCAAGGACAAAACTTGGTACAATTTCACCCGTCCAGCAGTCCCCCTCTATTCAATCCTCAAAGCGACAAATGCCTTCACTGAAATTGACTTTTTGAGTCTGGACGTTCAAGGGATTGAGGACAAGGTGTTAGGGAACTTTCCACTCCAGGAATTTAAAATCAAGGTAATAACTATAAAAAGATGATCATGGCATTCTCGGTTTACTTATAATTAAGTTTTTCAATGATTTCTAGACGATAATCCTGGAGGTTAGCATGTTCACGCATGAGATTAAGAACGAGATCCGGAAAAATCTGGAACGTAATGGATACAAATTGCACCAGGATTTTCGAGAAGACCATTTATATGTCCGGTCAGACTTGGAATTGTAATCCAAACCCACGGCACTCAACTAATCGACATTACAGCATGGAAACTATAAATGTAACGACAGATATGCTGAACTCAGATAAGGTAACCAAAAAACGTTAAATTAGAAATACAGAGTTTGGTGTTTCGTAGAGGTCACTGACCTCGTCTATTTCAAAGCAAGCATGTTTCTTCGTGTGTTGAATTTGCGAGTAACGATCTTTCCATCTCTTATTCCTGTCCAATATGAAGCTGTTTGTAAATTATAAGTTCTTTGTTTCGCTTACCTGCACTTTTACGTTACCTTTCCAATTTGGCGTTAAGAACAATGCAACAATTGAAATTGGAAAGGGGCAAATTATTTGGCTAATCGGAATTGTTGCAATTTCCATGAGCGAAGGTGGCGACTCCCATTCCTGGACAACGTATTGCTTTTACGACATTCTGAATTGCTCGTGTTGTCTGTTTTGTAAAGGGGGGTTTCGCAACTGGCCTTGGTGCCTGGAAAAGGTCGACGCTTTTGGGACAAAGTCACTCGGAGAAATATTCTGCCTATCTTATTCATAGTTTCAATTCTTGCAGTTTCCATTTATTTCACTTTCAATGCCACAGCAATTACCCAGAGCAATACCCAAAGATTTCAGTTGGACGCGGTGGACCCTGGAAGTCTTCAAACAGTTAGAAACGCCTTAACTACAGAAGGTGGAAGTGGCGAAGCAATTGGAAAATCTGGATCCAATTCTGGAACAAAGTGGGAGGATGTCGCCAACCTGGACCAAAGGGATCCCCGTGTAATTGAATACATTCGACGCCATCATCTCAATCAACCGTCGAATGAGCATTACAACCTGGTGAAAAAAGGAACTTATGCCAATTCGCATGGCAAACTGGTTCAAGAGCTTTACGGGCTCTACGGGGAGGTCAAATTCCGTAGTTTATGTTTGATTTATAAAATAATAAAACCGATTTCACTTTTCTTTTTTAGAAAAACGGAACTTTCATTGAAGTCGGAGGATTCGACGGAGAAACTTGGTCGAATACTCTTCAACTGGAGCTACTTGGTTGGACTGGGATCCTGATTGAATGCAACCCTTTGGTAATTGACAAATTAAAAGGAAAGCATCGGAAGGCTTGGTTCTCTGATGCCTGTCTCTCCACCATTGACACTCCACAGATGGTAAGGTCACATGTCAAAGCTTCGAATGATTCATTTAGTGGAAACATTTTTGATATGTGTAGGTGAACCTTTCCTCATTGAAGGAGTGGCCTGGAAGTGCTCAACTTTGGAAGCCATTAACTCGCGAGGAAATGAGATTCTGGGGAATTGATTGGGTCAAGGACAAAGCATGGTACAACTTCACTCGTCCAGCTTTCCCTCTCTATTCGATCATCAAAGCGGTCAATGTCTTCACTGAAATCGACTACTTGAGCCTAGACGTTCAGGGCATTGAGCACACTGTGCTAAAGAACTTTCCATTCAAGGAATTCCGAATCAATGTAAAACATTGTATAGATTCAATTGGCTTGATTTTAGTATCTCAATTCCATAATATTTTGATCTAGACGATTATCCTGGAGGTTAGCATGTTCACAAAGGAAATTAAAAAAGAAATCCGGACAAATCTGGAACTGAATGGGTACAAATTACACAGAGACTTTGGATCCGACCAAGCCTACATCCGGTCAGACTTCAAATCCAGATCCACGGCATTCAAGTAAGCTAAAGTCCAAGATGGAAATGATTGTACAGGCCAAAGACTAATTAAATGTTCTTAAAATTCAGTTTTAATTATCATTCTGGAATAGCTTTGAGTATAAAATATAAATTAAATTTTCATATTAATTGCCCTGTGGTCAAGAGCCCTGATTGGCTATGCGTTTGTCGGTGTTAGGTCCACATGTCCTTCGACCCAAAACCCTTCTCTCTTCCCCATGTTCCTCCATAGCTCGGAATCACAGTCAAGTCTCACATTCCCAATTTGCTCATGATTTAAGAGATCGGAATTGTAAAGGGCAACTTCCAGCCCGTCAGAACTCACGCCCTCAAACGTCATCGTGGCATTCCAGATCGGAGTGATTGTCCGTCTGGACAGTGACGTCTTTTGCTTCTTTGTTCGGTCACTGGCGGGTGTGCTGCAATTCAAGCAATTCAAGGTTGCAAATCTTATTATCATTATTAGCAAATTACCATTTGATGAAGGTTGAGGGCAATGAGTTTTTGATGAGTTTGAGCCCTTTGGCCTCCTTGACCAGAACAGAGAGATTTCCACGGTCACGGTTGAACCCTTTTGGCGTCCATTTGAGGGCCAATATCAAGTCCAATGGAGGACTCTCCGGAGCATCTCCATTTTCAGACGAACCCTGTGCCCCCAAAAAATCAAATCGTATTGCTTTATTTAGGGAAAACTTATCCCACCTTTTCCTCCTTCAATGGATACCAGGTAAAGTTTGTGTCATCAAAGGTCATCCCTCTCAATGGAAGCATTACTTGACCCAGGAACTCGTTTTTCCCAAACATGTCCGAGTGCCAGACCGACAGCCACAACGTCCTTGACTCCAGCTCTTCCAAACTGACAGGGAACTAATAGGGTCATTATGAAAATGAACAACAAAATTGAATGTTGTCTAAAAGAGTCCTTGCCTTTAACGTCTCTCCAAAGACAGGATTCAGCGTATTTTTCTTTGTTTTTGTCTTCCGTTTGTTGGATTTGCTCCTGTCTGGCAAGAGATAGCCCTTGACATAACTGCGCAAAGAAAAGTTATTGATAACGTCCATGATAACGAATGTTGATTTATTACGGATCTGATCTTCCTTTTTTGACATCAGCCGCAGCCAAGTCTCGACATTGCTTGACACATACTTCGAAAGTTGAATTTTTGTAGCTGTACTGCATCGAGAATTCAATCAACCCACGGATGGAGAAAAAGTTCCCTATGGTTTCCTTCACTGAAGCATCGGATTTCAAACGGTCCTGAAATTAAAGGGATTCAAAGCCGTTCAAAAAATTTACAAAGAAAGATGGCTCAATAATTTTATGCAAGTGGAGATTTCATTTATTACCCGGCTGATGGAGAGTACGGGGGTTGAGGCGTGTGTGTCTGTTGTGACTGCTTCAAAATAGCCTGGAGGTCGATAGCGAGCTGATTAATTTTTGTAGCTGTACTGCATCGAGAATTCAATCAACCCACGGATGGAAAAAAAGTTCCCTATGGTTTCCTTCACTGAAGCATCGGATTTCAGACGGTCCTGAAATTAAAGGGATTCAAAGCCGTTCAAAAAATTTACAAAGAAAGATGGCTGAACCATTTGCATGCAGAATGGAGATTTCATTTATTACCCGGCTGATGGAGAGTACGGGGGTTGAGGCGTGTGTGTCTGTTGTGACTGCTTCAAAATAGCCTGGAGGTCGATAGCGAGCTGATTTGACCTCTCGTTGATGTTGGTCGAGGTAAAGGCTTTTGGATTTAGTAATGTTCCCTGTCCCACTGGGAAGGACGGTCCCATCTCCCGGGAACTCCGGAAGGGATTGGATGGTTAAGTCTTGTCAGGGAGCTTGTCAGAGACTCTGATTCTTCCAGGATTGGCTGAGAATTTGCAAGGTGGTGTAAAGAACTCGACCGGAGGATCGACCTGTAGAAATTAGACTTTTTCAATAAAGGAATGAACAAAGTAATCCAACCTGATTAAGTAAAAAGGTTTCAAAATGATTAGGATTTTTATAACCTGTCGGAAAAGAGCTCCGTCGTCGGTTCTCCAGTGTTTGGACCAGTTGCGTAGTAATCGAGGCTGTCGGAACTCCCTACACTTTGTCTTTTGGCCAAAGTGGACTCAAAGGACCCTTTCCAACTGAACCGAGTGTCCGATTCCAAATCGTCATTCAAGTCTGAACTAACGCTCTGGGCGCATTTGATTGTCGCACTGTCCTCAGTCTCTTCTTCGTCTCTCATCCAAGTAGAAAGTCTCTCCCCAATGTGGGTCATGACCTTGGACAAAAGCTCGGGTTGATTGTCCGCCTTTTCAAAGAACTTATACACTTCCTCCTGGTCTTGGTCCGAGTCTGAGGAAAGTGTTGTCGACTCCACAATAGATTTCATGTTCTCATTCTTCATTAGACGAATCAGTTCGTTTTCCAAGTACAATAGCTTCTCCCCTTTCCCCTCGTCTGGCTTCTTGCTCAAGGTCATGTTCTTTATGAGTTGTCGGAGTGAACGCATCATGAGGTTGACCTCCTCGTCAGATGACCAGTTGAAGGAATTTGAGCGAGAGACTGTGATTCGCTTTAGCTTTAGAGGTGGTGGATCCACTTGCTCTGTAGGATCATCCTCGATTATTATTGGACTACTTGGACTTGTGAATTCAGTGTCAGGAAGATCCGAGGGGATCGGAGTTTTGCTTATCTCATCTGCAGGGAAGTCGCTGCAACTTCCACGGTTTGGCGGCGACATGTGAGATGAGGAAGCAAGAAGATCCTCCTGTGACTTTCGCAGTTTCCGCTGCTTCTTGATCGTGTCGAATCCATCTTGCTCAAAGGCGCAGTCCTCATCCTCACTGATTTCATAGTGCTCGTCTTCGTAGTCAGCCGAACGGCGATGATGCTTCAACACTTTTTTCTTGTTCCCAAGCACAATGCTTCCTGATTCTGATTCAGAACCCACAGAGTCCGAGTCATGGCTCAAGGTCACTCCCAAGTTCAAAAAATATTTCTCCAGTCTCCCAGAAGCAAGGTCAACGGCATCCCCTTCATCCTCCTCCAAGTGAGAAAAGTCAGCAGAGTTCCTCAGTTCGGAGCTGAAGCTGCTCTCGCTGAAAGTGTCACTGAATTCCGACTCTTCATAATTTTGGAAGTCAAAGCGGACACTAGGGATCCCATCATGGTCAGCAGTAGTTGCGAAATTAAAATATTTCTCCAAGCCTTGGTCCATTGTTGGGGCTGGATTGAGATTCCTTGAGGATGGTCCCTTTAGTTCGCTTTCAGTCTCAGACTCTTCGCAAATTGTATGGAGTGTCATGTCGAGTGGAGCTGGTCGATCCCCTTCACCATCTCCAAAGGATACTTCCTCTGTCCATGAATCGGTTGACTCTGATTTTGCTTCATCTTCCGAATTCATTTCCAGTATGGGTGTGACGCTGCTGTCCTCGTCCTTCTCTGCATCTGCCCCATCAGGAGAGGATCGGCTAGGCGCAGGAACAAAAGGGCCCGTGGTCCCTTTCCCCGAAGAATCTGTTGATGTCACCGACCGATGTTCCCCTTTGTCCTCACTTCCAGACTCCTCCCCTTCTGGAGATTCACGACGATATGAACTAGCCATAGCTTTCCTATTTGGTCTCTCCATGATTCCAGGTGGACCGGAGAGAGTATGTTGCCTGTCATCCTTATTTCCCACAATGTCAATGATCCCCACTGCTTCTTCATAGGATGGAAGCTTCCCCCGGGTTTCCACTACTTCCGGTCCGCTACTCCGGAGAAAGGTTCCTTTCCCTATGACAATGTCCACTTCACCCTCACTCGTGAGCTCCACGCTCGGGTTGACATCTACTCCAATGAGAACGCGTGATTTGTACTTGCGTAGTTGTTGATTATTTGATGATTTGATGAGCAGTGGATCCTCTGTGCCAGTGTTATTCATGCCTAGTCGTAGTGTACTACTTCCATCATTCTCAATGGGACTTCCACTAGGACCGAAGACTTCGTGACTGGTGTCGTCATCCTCGTCACAACTTGAGATCAGAGAAGGGGTCTCCGATGCAGCAATTGTGGTGATCCCCCTCTGGTCATCTTGTACTTTTCTTCTGTTGTCTTGATTGTCTGAAATCTCAGGTGTGGATGATGATGATGATGATGGCAAAGATTGGGGGACGAGGATTGTTGTTGTTGGAAGTTGGTCCGTAACTTGAGCTCCCGTCGATGCTGTAGCTCGTGCCTCCCCACCATGCCAGTGATCTCCATCATCGTCTACTTCTTCCTCATTGCAGGATCTGAATTCATCCTTATCCTCTCCCCTGATCACTTCCACGCCCAGTGATTCCATCCACTCTTGCCCATTGTTGTCTTTAGGAGGAGGAGGACAGTAGACTTCCACGCTTCGGAAGCTGGATTCGGACAGAGAACTGTCAGAGTCAGTCCCGCTGCTGGAGCTAATGGGATCACAAACTGTTTCCATACAGGATTCCGATGACCTAATTGGTCCAATTGTTCCTAATGACTCATCTCCAGCAGGAACTGGCTTGTTATTATTGTCCGTAATGCCTTTCGCGTCCTCATTGTTCTCCTTCTCACTCTCCCGTTCAATTGCAATTATCACTTCCCTAATAAATGGGCTGCTTCTGGGGCTTCGTGGTTGTTCTTTTATCACATCAATGCCCCCGATGGTGCTAGAAACAGTGCTACTCCCACCACCACATTTCACTATCCCACTTGATTTATCTCCGTCGATAGATGATAACGAGTCCAGCACAGTCGGATCTAGTGATGAGCGTTGGCCTCCAATCGGTGACGGAGATGACCTGATTCTTTCATTATGTCTTCCGTCCAGGTCAAACAGGGAATGATTCGAGTCTTCTCCGCGGTAGAGTGGAAGTAAAGGCTTCATTCCTCGTCGATCATTCCAAGGTTGGATTTTATTTGGGAACATTGGGTATGGCTCCTTGCTGAACTTTCTGGAGGATCCCACTTTCGGGGCTTCCTCATCCGAAATGTAGCAAGTGGTCAAGTTATTTGTAAACTTTGATTTTTTATGGGCTACTGGAGGAGAATAGTGACGGAGGAGAGGGAGTGCAGCGTCACTCGGATTCGGTGGCGAATTGATTCCGGAAATGACAATGGTCGTTGTATTGTTGTCACGCCGTTTCATAATCTTCCATTCCTTCGGAAGGGTGTTGGACGTGTTGTAGGTCGTAAAGATACTCTTGTGTCCACTTCCGTCTTGACCCGTGGGATCGTTCCCATGAGTCTTCCTTGGCAAACTGTGAGAGTGAAAGGATGACGATGCTTCTGCTGATAACGCTTTTGTTCGCATCGGACGCTTCGGCCAATCCTGGACTGAGGAATTATTTGAACCCTGTTTCCCAAAGGAACTGCTCTTCCTCAATGGTAAACTTCCAGCAGCGGTGCTGGAAGTTGGGATGTTGACAACGCAGTAGGTCTTGAGATGGCTGTACTTGGGATTAGCAGTGTCGTAAGAACCAACACTCCGACTCCTCCCCTTCTTTGTCCTCATTGGTTTCTTCGGTGGTGGAGGGAGTGGTTCTTCCCACAAGTGCTGATAAGTGTACTCCACCGTGTCACCAAGGCTCCGCTCGCAAGAGCTCCGATTCGAATCGTTGACCTCGTAGTCATAGTAGTCCCAGTACTCGTCTTCAATAAAGTTAATTGACGAGGATGGGCTCCTCTGTCCCTGATTGGTCATGTAAGGGTGGAGAGTGGATTGGAAAGGAACGTCTAGATGAACGATCCTCGTCGTACTGATAGTGGGTTTCGCCTTCCCTTTCTGGTACTGACTGCTTCCCGAGTGGGCGTAGTAGTGGCCTCCGCCTGGTAATTGAAAAATTAAAATGTCCTCAATGATTACCACAATCGGAGCGTGTGCGTGTGGGAGACTGCAAATAAACTTCACTTTCGTTACGAAGACAAAAGGAAATTAAAAGAATGAGGAAGACGCCATTCTCAAAATTCCATTTTAGTTAATCTCTTTCCCATCTAATCAACTCAGCTTAAATTAAATTGCTTGTGAAGTCTTCCATACCTTCTGTCATTCGGCTGCTTTGAGGTTGGCCTGGAACTGGCATCCTCGGGAGTGAACTGTACCCACGCTGCTCATCGCTGCTGTACTTTGTATACGCTTTCAGGATAGGAGAACCTCGATTTGTAGCTGAAGAAGTTAGATCAAAATGAAACCCAGTCTTAAATCCAAAAGCCAAAACCCAAATTCAAACTACCTGAAGAGATTGACCAAGAGCGTTTGATATTTGAGTAAGAGTCCCTGTACTTGAGTCCCTTTCCTCCAATGATTGTCATGGATTTCTTGGCATAATTTGGCCTGTGATTGTTCAAGGGTCTATTTACAAGTGTCCCTTTTCTATTTCAATCATCCCCTTTCACTTACGTGTCTTTTGAGCAAACTAGACATGTCCAGCCTGGGAGATTTTCCAGGTAGACTTTGCATTTCTTGCAAACTTTGAGCCCACACTTGGGACAATTTGAGCCACGGGAGAGGAAGAGTCCCAAAGGTGTGGCACAGGAAGTGCATACTTTGGCACTTAGGAAGAAAGTCCGTCCGAGGATGACCCCTTCACGGGGAATGACACCTGACTTTGGCCTACTGTCAACAATGAAAACAATGTCAACACGAAAGAGTTGGGTGACAAGTTACTAAGGTTGTACTTACATGAGAGGGAGAGAGCGAGACTGTTGTTTGGTCCGTGTGTCCATGACAGGGGAGCGTCGGAACTGGTTCCTGACAGGACGATGAGAGTTCAGGACCGCATCCCTCCGTGGGAACTTGTGATCTGGCCAGTGAGGAATTCTGAGGATAATAAGAAGCAAAAGGCCCAGGAGACAAGCAGAGATCAGATTTGGTTCGTGAAGGCCGAGATACCCCTCAGGTACGGACGTCCATCACGAAGGCAGGAAGCAACTGGTCTCCCTTGCTGGTCAATCCCCGTATGAAATGCCTCATTGAACTTTTTATTCCAACGAGAACCACCTTCCACCCTCAAGGGATAAAACAACAATACGCCTTCCATCCACACCCAAGTCAAAAGACTCAAAAATCACCAACACACGGCTCCTAATGGCCCAATCAACAACAATTGAAGTGAACAAAGAGACACGTGGCCTCTTGTCACCTTCTTCCTCTCATTGGTGGGTAGAAGCGCATGCGCAACAAACTTTACTCCATCATGGATCCTCTCCTCCTTTTAATCTCTGTAGATTTAAATATTTTTGACTTTGACTCCAATCTTTGCTAGACGTAGACAGGTCCTCCCTCTTCGTTTTCGTTGTGGGCATCGTCAAAGAATCGCCTGAACGTAAATTCAAAAAACCCGTGGAACTGATTAGAGTCAAACGGAGGCGGTTCCGTGTCATCAGGCTTGTCACCGTCGCAAGGGTCAAAGTTCGATGTGTCTGTGGGATGGCTGATCTTTGGGATGAAAGGGGCCGAAGTACGGCGGAGTCCAGATTCAAAGTCGATTGAAGTAAAAAATGGATGTGACTGAAAATAGTAGCGGAAATCATTAGTTATTTCATGAATTCTTCACGAAAAGCAGCGCAGTGTGTGGAGTTTGCCTTACCTTGACTTGTGTTGCTCCACATTTACCCAGTCTTTCTGATTGATCAGTGCATAGCTTTAGGATGAGATCTGGGGAAGTATGAGATTGGAATAAAGTTGTTATTAGCATGTGTGGGTAATTGACCTTTACCTTTGGCATTATTCGAAAGACTTGTTTGATTTGGTATCCTAAGGGTACTGGCCCAGTTGATCACTTTGTACTGCGTCTCCGCAGGCGTTGGGGCAAGGAAAGGTGGACGACCGATGAGCATCTCGTACAGAATCACGCCAACTGACCTGGGATCAAAAGGATCGTTAATTGAATTTCGAGATATGAATGTCAGATAAACTTACCACCAGTCACAAAGCTGCGTGTAGCCAGTCCTCAAAAGCACCTCAGGAGCAATGTAATTAGGAGTCCTACAAAGTCAACAATAATTAGCTACAGACATTTCCAACATAGTCTAAACATTTAGTTCAAAAGTTCAATTGGCGTACCCTACTAGCGAATGAGCGAGGCATCTGACGTTTGTTTTTTTCCGACGATCCAGCGGCTTCCCTTCACATTCACAAACTTGCCTGGAATCAGAATTACAAGTTAATTGAGGGGAGACTGAGAAGTTTAGAGAAAATATTGTACCACTTGTTGATGGCGTCACAACAGTTGAATGCTGATGTGTCCTGGTAGTACTTTGAATTGTGTGTCCACCGGAAACCCGTACAAAGACCAAAGTCAGTCAATTTGATATGTCCGTCGCGGTCAATGAGAATATTGTCAGGCTTGATATCACGATGGATGAAGCCCATTTTATGCACTGACTCAACAGCACATGTCAGCTCGGCAATGTAGAATTGAGCCAAGTCCTCATCAAAGATTTCCTTTTTGATCAGGAGGCTCATCAAATCACCACCAGGGATGTAATCCATCACAAAATACAAGTGATCCATGTCCTGAAACAAACAAATGTAAGCAATTTGCTCGAAAACTAATTGGAAAATAGACTTTACTTGGAAAGAATAGTAGAGCTTCACAACCCACTCGTTGTCGGCTTCAGCAAGAATGTCTCGCTCAGCCTTCACATGAGCCACTGTTTGGAAACGTTTGGATTCAATGAGCTAGTCACGAAGCAGGAAAATCAACCAAAATCATCTTTTTTTACCTTGATTCCTTCGCAAGACATCCGATTTTCGTAACGTCTTCATGGCGTAGAGATGCTGCGTATCCAACTTTCGAACAAGTGCAACTTCTCCAAATGCTCCGACCCCAATTACGCGAATTTGTTTGAAGAGTGACTTATCCATTTTGGCACGTTTCAGTCTGTGAAATTCCAAATAATAACGTCATTTGCGTCCGAATTGACCTTGAATTTGTCAGATAAAAATGGGGAATTTACCGAATGTAATTGGACTCTTTTTGACTGAGCATTCGACGCATTTGTGTCTGCGCTTCTTCACTCAACCCAATTTTGCTCATTTCTGACTCTAGCTGCATTCTTCGATGAAGACGCTCCTGATGGGACTTGATTACGTTTTCCACATGCTGCTCCATGAAGAATTTAAATGCTTGAGGTGAATAGACACGCACCTGAAAGATAACGTAAAAGAATGTATTACGATGAATCAGCTCTTCTCTGAATTTCATTGAATTCCTTACCTTTGACTCGAATCGCTCTTCTTCCTTTTCACGACTCCAAATCTTTCTCTCTGGAATTGGACTTTCATGCGTATGAATAATTTCTTCGGGGGGTTGGGAATCCGGTTTCCCAACAGAGCCATTGGTTTCACTGGCAGTGACATCATAGCGATCGCTCGACTCACTCGACGGCGTGTAAACGCCGTTGTGCGTTTGATGCGTGTCAATATGATGGGAATTTCCATTTTCAAACACAAAGTCCAGATGCGACTTTAAGTTCTTCAGATTCCGGGCATCGTTGATTATGTTATTGTTGTCAGATTCACTTTGTTCACTATTACTACTAGAAATCTTTGGATCGCCGTATGAACTTCGATCTCCAATGCTCGCAGCGTACTTGATCGGTTCTTTTGCTGGCACAACCGGTTTCGATGACTCAAAGTCTGCTCTCTCGATGATGGCAGATTTGAACGGTGGATGATGCGGAGGTTCGACTTTCTTTGCAGGTTTTGGTGGGAGTGGCGGTGGCTCACTCAAGTACGGCGGTGGAGGTGGGAGGGAATATGGCATCGCAGTTTGGAGAACAGGTTTAGGCACAACAGTGGACTTGATGACAAGTGTCGGCTTCTTTATCGCCGGCTGGAGTTGGGACGTCGGTGAGTTACTGGAAGACGACGATGGTGATGAAGGCGTGTCAATCCGACGCAGCAACTGCTGAACGCTCGCAGGAACTGGAATCACACAAAAACCCTCAAAATCCAGACCCCTTGGAGAAATCCTTTTCCAGCGCCTCGACCCTTACCTTGCGAAGGGACGAAGGGATACTGCTGTGCCCTGTATTCAATCCCTCTTGTACTTGTTCCGTTATGGTTCTGAATCAAATTGCTGGGTGACTGACGACTTGGGGTGG
>VNWY01001581.1:0-13609 GCA_009869845.1 Pseudachorutes palmiensis
GACAGACGCTTCCCATAGACTCCGAAACAGCTAGCTGTTCGTAGTCAATAAAGATAAAGCAAGGCCGTTTTAATAGAATTTCAACTGAAGAGTAAAGTGAAAAGTATTGTCGGTAAATAATAATTAAAGCTCATTCTTCCAGTTCCTCCTTTGTGATTAAATTCGGCGGATGCAATTGCAATGAAATATTTAGAGCACTTGAAAAATAAGAACGTGGTGCAGCAGAAACTGGAAGCTGGAAGCAGGCTTGCTACACAGACGTTTTCCACCTTATTTGATGGCTTCCTCCTTGATGCGGATTTTCGTGATTTAAATCATCATTATGAACATGGAAACACGTAATTGGACATCGACGCTTTGCAAGCAGCAGTCTTCGACGACATTTTGGACTAATGAAAAAAAAACAAGCAAACCTTTTAGAATTAGTTAATGGAATTAGAAGCCGCGATTTTTAGAATAAGTTACCAAGCTTTAAATACGTTTACTTTGAACATGGGCAATTTATTGAGTTTTTCAGGTTACAAATAAGTTTATCACATGTATATATTTGCCTCTTACAGAATGCTCTTGCCTTGTGTATTTTGCGATATTTGTTTCACCTCAGAATAAAATAATGCAAATTAAGCATCAACCAGATAATGAAGAAGGCCGACGGAATAAGTACAAAGAGTCCCACTGGGACGATGCGCCCTTGTAGAATCCGAAGCGGCCTCGCGATCCAAGAGTCACAAGGAATGTCGGTGACGATCACGTCCTTGTCCACGGGTTTCACCCAACCCCGATTTTCCAAAGGTTTAGAGCCTTGACTAACATTCTGTAGCCCTTTGACTTGATCAGGTGGCAAGCCGGTGTTGTACTCCCGAGTAGCGACTCCAGCGTCAGGGATTTCGTATTCATCTGATTCTTCCAGATCGAGAAATTCTTGAGAAGAATCAGATGGTGTAGAGAGTGCAGTCTCCGATATAATGGCAGGGAATATGACCTGCGCACTTTCTTGATTCGGAATATTTTCGCTTGAGGTAGGCTGGTACCCTGTTTCCTGACACGGAGTCAACTCTTCTCGTTGTGCTTTGCCATATTTCGGATTTGAGTAGACATTGATGACTGAATCACTGCTCTCATCTAGTCTTGCGTTGATTGCAGTACTGGGCGGTGGAGTGTTATCAATGACGTCGGCATACAGTTCAAAATTGGGGTCTTTCTCCACGACAAAAATGCTCTTGCTGCTGGAAGCACGTCCAGCTAAAATGAAAAGGAACAATATTTTGAGAATGACCTTTGGCGTCTGAGTAGATGTATTACTACTACTAACTGGATTTGGAGGGAGCTTGTAACTGCGTCGCGCTAACGGACTTTGATAAGACGCTTGTGTTAGAATTCTTCACTTCAAATTGGCCAAGTTCACATTCAATGGCGACATTGAGTCCATCATGTGTCCCATCACGACCTTTCGTAATTGCCAGAAGATTCGCTCGCAGGAGCATCTGGGACGCCGTGAGTCTCCCTTCCGCTGTGTCCCCAACTTCTGACATCCCATCGAATTCGCCTGCTTCATTCTTCGGGTTAGTATCACTCCAAATTCCCGAAATCCGTTGCATGAATGAAGACCCATGTTCACCAGAAGCGTTGAGCATCGACTGTCGAGTTCCGCTCTCATTTTGCTTTTTCTCAATCTATTTTAGCCAAAATGTTAAAATTCATTCAAGAGATTCATTTGTTTGATTTTGATTACAATATTTCCCCGTGATCGGTCGTGACTTCGAATCAAAGAATCGTAGGTCGACTTCAAATTGGCCATTCCAGTTCTTGCGGAAGCGTATGATGTAACACTGCTCCACATTTTGTAGATTATGAAATCATAAATCCTTCTCCTCCAGAATCTTGCTGTCGACGAAAGATTCACTGACTTGTTGAATGATGGTTTGCGTTTGGTTACCAAGGCAAAAAAGTGGGAAAATTCTGAATAGATCTGTCACCTAAGGCTTTGGGCATCCACAGCTGAAATGAATTGACAATTGCATCGAGAAGTCCAAGGAACAAACAACACAACTGTTTAATATATTAACTCATCGATGAATTAAAAAATATATCCTGATTAAATTCTTTGAGTATCATCCTGTTCCACCAACAAACGCCTTGAGCCAATCCTGGAGTTCCTTGTTGTGCAAATTCTCCGCAATGCCTGGTTCAGCGCTGATCCTTATCGCTTTCTCAAGCCAAGCTCTTTGCATGTTCAATCTTGCCACTGAAAATATTTTTTTTTTTTAGCGAAACTGAGCATTTAACTGACAGGTCGTCTAAAGGGTAACTCACCATGCAAGAAGAGCAGCAACTAAAATCGACAGTGCGGCGAGACTCAGCGGATTGTGGAGCACAGCTTTTTGTGCGACTTTCAGCGCACTCTCCAAGTTCCCATCTAAAGAGATACGTCAGTGCAATCGGTGGGAGTGTGAGATTTTCACCAAGAAGACAAGCATTTGTCAATGCTCTTCGTCCTTGAGTTCCATCCATTTGAAAATTGATGAAATGGTACGCCAAGACAGACCAGAGTTTAGCATTTTCAGGATACAGGTGAATCAAACGCATAATGGAACGAATAGCTTTTTCGTCCAAACCCTATGACCAAGGAAACAGGGAATAAAGATTCATCATCAAAATAAAAGCTAAGCATGGATTTGGACTCACGGATGCCACAAGTCCGAAAGATTTCATGAGAGCAATGTCGTGTGCATATACTCCATTGAGGAATTTTTCTGTCATGATGTAAACCAAGCGTTCAACCAAGTGAAGCTCATTCTCAACCAAAGCCAGAGAGCATAAGGCGAGGTAACCCTCAGGGGTAGAAGACAGCTCACATCTGGAAACGAAATAAAAAAAAACAATATTATCAAAAATAATGTTACAATTTTAAGTACTGATCCAATGTAAGTTACCCTTGGATAAGTGTTGGTTTCGCCTTTGCCAATCCTTGAATTCTGAAAGTAACTATTCCAAGAGAAACAAGGACACCCGACTTCTCCTTGTCATTTGAACAAAGTGGCAAAAGAGCTGTATACTCGTCAAATGCCTCTTGCCAGCGACCCACTGAAACATGAGAGCTCAATTTAACAGTTCCCTGCATTGGTGTAAAATCTTACTTACATTTGTCAAAGGCCAACGCCCTTGTAGCCATTGTCTTGAAATTCTTCTTTTTCTGTGGCAGTAGATCAAGATTCTTGAGGACTTCTTCAAACCGTTCAAGTTGTTTCAGTATACAGATTTTATTCCATAATATTGTGTCTCGGTTGCATTCCTTGTCTGCCAAAGCCATTGCCTTTTCAAAACTGTCCAGTGCACCTTCAAATATTCCTATTTCTGCTTGTAGTATTCCCTGAATAGTCCACGAAACTGAAGTCGGATTGCGACCTTTCAAAGCAAAGTAAAAAGAACTCTTTTAGCCATGGAATTAAATAAAAAACCAAACCCTACAGAGATAAAAATATTACCGTTGAAGAGCGAGATTTTTTCATAGGCTACGTCCACAGCGTCCAAATGCACAATTGTGTATTTGTACTCATGATCCAATGTCTCCGGAGAATTGTTCAGCAACGTTTCGCACACCATGTGTGCATAAGACAGATTAGCATGGATATCTGTATCCGGCTGCAGCTCCGTGGCGTGGCGGTAGAGATCAGTCGCATCGTGTGGCATGCCTAACTTAGTGGCTACAAGTCCTTGGCCAATCCACCCATAGCCATAACTGGGGTCAAATCTCTGTGCTTCGCCGAAGCATTGATGAGCAAGTATTTCCTTCCCGGTGTCACAGAGTAGAAAGCCAACATTTGCCCAAGTTGTAGCACTCGCGTTGTTGATTTCCATCGATTTGAGATAAGCATGCAATGAGAGTGACATATCTCCAGCCGCTAAATAATAAACAATAAAGTAATTACCGACTAAGATTGAATAACTGTGACGGTGTCTTACTTTCTGCAACGATCCCAAGCAAATTCCAGTAGGCGTAGTTCGTTTGGTTCAAGGAAACTGCTTTCTTTGCATGATAGACGGCCTTGTCCAATGTACCCAACGATAATGCCAAATTCAATTTGTGATAAATCTGAGCAATGGAGTAATGTTGATATGCAATGACATGATCTGAATTCGAAATCTGGAGAACCCCAGAGGCCACGCTAAAAATAATTAATAAACGCATAAAGCAAATTAATATTTTTGTGTCAATTTTAGAAATCATCTCTTACGACAATCCCAATCGGAGTAGTTCTTGCAGTGTCATATCAACAAACTTGTCCACTCCTACGCCAGTGGTTAGAAGAGTTGGAACGCTGAAGATGGAACTTGGATTCAGGCTTCCTGCTAAAATAATGACTTCCGTGATGATTGTCAAGCTCAAAATCTTCTCAGCAGAATTTAGAGTCCTAAAATTAGACATGAAATGTTCAACCACTGCGAAGATACTTCAGAAATGACTTACTTAGCTGCCTCCTTGATACACTGGTTTACGGCATTGACCACAGCCACGCTAAGGTCTTCTTTGAAATTTTTAATGGCGATTTGAAGCCACGTCTGCGAAAGTTCGACCAGTGCAGGAGAATAGTCAGTCAATTCTTTTAAACTTTCTACCGCCTTCTCCTCTTCCCCCAAGTGGCGTTGGATAACTCCAATTTTAAATTTAGGATACGTTGGCTCAGCTCCTAGTTTCAAGCAGTGCTGAAATGCACGTAGAGAGGCATCGAAAGAACCCCGGGCATAATACGCTTCAGCCAATGACTCCCACACGTCACTAGTTTTAGACGAAACATAAACTTTTAAAGTCATTCCCGGCTTTCAATCATCCAAATTGTTAAATAATTTACCAATCTGTAATATCTACTCGAATGGCAGACTGTAGGGCGACAACTGCAGCTTGTGGATCCTCCAATTCCAAATGTAGCATGCCAAGACGAAGCCAAGCCCATTTTGATTGAAGTTTCTTAGAAGTTTTCGTCGCCTGGTGGAGCAAATTCATATTGGAAACCTGAAACACAAAAGTTCATTAGTTTTGGTTGGCAAACACCCCCATTTAGAAAGACACGGATTTCGTCGGTTCCTTTCCATAAAAGTCCACGGTACTAAATTTTTATTCTTACGCTGTCACCGGTTGTGAAATAGAGATCTGAAAGACACATCCCAATCGCTGGAGATTTCAGTATGCTGTACGCAGACTTTAAATACTTTTTCGCTCTATCATAATCCTCTTCAGCTGCAAATAATTGTGCGATTTCTTTCAGTAAGATGGGATGATTTTTGAATAACTCCAAACACTGGAATAAATGTTTAAGAAATTATAGAACATTCAAATACATTCATGTAATTTATATTACTCGATTTCGCCTCACCGTTGTAAGAATCTCAATTGATTCGTCAACAAATGATGCTTTTGACAGCTCAATTCCAACACTCAGCATGAGATCAAAATTATTAGGAAACTGGCTGATGAGATCCAAAAAGGGAGTGGCTTCCTTATTCATCAACGGTCGTTATGAGGTGACACAATTCCACCTTCCAGTGACGTTCACGCAGACGCTGACGCAAAGTCTCAAACTCTTCCAACTTTCGTTCTCCCCAGGCGACGATAGCAGCCAGCACTTGGGTCTCATGGTCGTCTGAATTGAGATTACTGAGAACTTCTTTCGCATCATTGAACTTTTCTTGAAAGACGAAGGATTCGGCGAGTGCCAAGGAAAATCGTTGCGAGTCTTTCACTGATCCATCTTGCTTCATTTTTTGAGCGTATTGCTGGACTCCTTCAAAATCCCAAATACGCTTTAGACTTTGGATGAGCAAATATACCGCTTCTTCATGGAATTTGGATTCCACCCCTTGACGCAACCAAGGTATTGCATCCAAGAATTGTCCTTCTTGGAAGTAGAGTTTCCCTTTAGCAAAACTCCCGAAGGAACTGGATGGATACAATTTGAAAAGCTTCTCCACATAAAGTGGGACGGATTCAACACCATCTGGACTTAATAACTTCTCCACGAACATGCGGCATAAGTAATCAGTAGGATGATAAAAGGAATTGAATTGAGGACTGAGATCCCGGCACACGGTTTCCAGTCGAGCAAATTCCCTATGCTTGTAAAGCAATTGAAAGTACTTTCGGTGCTGCTCATTCGTTGCTCTTTCCTTATCGTGCAAATCCCCGAGACAGCGTAAATACTGAAATAAAAAGAAATTAACCTAAGTTCTTATGACGAAGCAGCAGCTGGTCAATTGCTTACAAAGCTTTCATCTTCTGGTTCAAGGGTAGGAATTTGTCCCAGTATGGCTACAGCCATTTCGGAAATTGAGACATCGATACCATTGGCTTTAACGAAACGCTTGAGCACTTTAATGCTCTTCTGGAACAATGATTGTGACTGCAACTGACCGACAAACTGTAGCGTAGCCTCAATATGCTTCGCCATATCCTTTTCCCTATTACAATTGCAACGCAACGGTTACAACTTGCCTATGGTTTCACGCATAATTTTAACTCACCGCTCGTAGTGTTTACTCATAAACTTGAAGGCCTGAATCAAGTCCTCATGTTCCTTCACTCCCTTTTTCTTATAGTGGGAAACGATCCCTTGCCAAGCCAAGACCAAGTTCTCGTTGACCGCAATGGCCTTCTTCAATGACTGCAGACTCTGGGCCGACTTTCCAATGCTATCCAATGCCGCACCCTCCAAAACAAGTGCATTGTAATTTGCAGGTTCTTGCTTCAGCACAGTCTACAAAAATTACGAAACGCTAAAATAAATCTAATAAGGAAGCTAAAAAATAAACATTTGGAAATCACAACCCGCCAGTTACGGTCCGGAAAAAGACCCTCTGATGGCGTTCGCTGGGCCAATATACATCGAGCAAGACGTCCAAATTAATTGGGACCTTTTATTTTTAATTAAAAGTACCTTTAACATGACAAGTGCCTCTTGACTTTTTCCTTTCATGTGAGCGTTTTTGGCGTCCTTCATCAATTTCTTAATCTCTGAGGGATCCATCTTATTTTCCTGGACGTAGGTGGAGGAAGGTCAGCTGATCTCCAAAATCCTGGAATTCACAAGGAGTAAATTAACATTATTCCAATGAAGCTTAGGCTTAACTTTAAGGTTCTGCCATGACATAAACAGAAACATGATCGAATACAGGTCATTAGGAGGTAGTGTCACTTTCGACTTTCGTGCACTTAGCATTGTTAACACGAAGAAAAATGGTGGTGGTGAGTGGACTTACCAAACCCTACCAAAGGTCAACCAAAGGTCAGTAGATGCTTAGAATATCCAAGTGAAGCCGCTGTGTAGTCTGACCGACAGTGCCAAAAATTGACAGTCATAAGCTAAGCGCACAAAATGGGTTTGTATTGTAAATACTAAAACAGTAGTCTTAGTTTAAGAACTTTGCAAAAAAGTGCCAATTGCAATTGCGGAGGGAGCCGGGATAGGGTATCCCTAGTTTGCTGATTTGCAGATTCGTACGTTACGTTTTGCAAACGTCGTTACGGAGTAATTCATAGCATAGGTATTTAATAACAATATAATAATTGCAATTTAAGTTTTCCTTGAAACAATTTACATTGACTTGAATTATTCATGTTTTATGAACGGTAATTCGAATTAATTCCTTCATAATAACTATCAACTAAAACTTTGCACACAGTGTAGATGCCCTATAACAGTATCTGTAAGTCTAAGTCGCTGTATTATAAGTTGCTTATTCTGCTTGAGTGCTTGGTACTTGGTACTTGAGCCGACTGAGATTGCCTATTGAAAAACCGTCGAATTTGCTGAAAGTTTCAATTTCTGAGGTCCAGAGAATTGTGGCTTCCAACTAGCGCTCCGTACCCGGCAGTTTTCATTTTATAATACTTCTTGAAATGCGCGACAAACGAATAAATTATTGAAGATTTAATACCATAAACACAAATCTGTTTAAAATAAGTAATGTTTTACTGATTTATGCTTAGCCAAAATCAGAACGCCTAAAAATTAGCGACTGGCCCACACTGTGTCTACTCCATTGCATGGATCCGATCCAGGAGACGCTCATTTTGAGAAAAGTGAGACGATCAAGCATTGTAATTTGTGAAAAATGACCCCTTGAATTCCATTGCCAACGCTTTAAACGCAGCTTCCTAATTTTGCAATGGCTTTTTATATTTATTTAAAATAACAAGTTCTATGAGCGAAATGGAAATTGCAAATCCTGAATTCCTAACAAACCACTATAAATCTCTAATTTTGATCACAGGAAATATCAGAGTATTAGCAGTCCTCCTATTTTTAAAGTTGGTACATTCCGTGTGAATTCTGATCTGTGGTCATTCCACCTGTTGAGAATTGAGACAGGAATTGTCCACGTGTAATCAAGCGAAGAGTGAAAGTTGGTTCACAAAATTCAGCTGTAGTGCAGGCTTATCTGGCAGTGGACAGTTGACAGGTTCGATTGCGGACAGAGTCACAGCTGGTTCCTATCCTATTGAGAAACAGGCCAGGTCTCACAAGTGAAACTTCTTTCTTCCCAGATTAATCTTCTGCCCTAGTTTCTCTACTGCTAGAGCTTAGACTGACTGTAATTACAGTTGTGTAGCCATTCCTGCTGGAGATAGACGCTGGACGTCCTTTCCTCCTTTCTCCACTTTCATAAACATTTTATAAAACTTCGGGTAAGAACTTTACTTTTACTCTCTCAAAATTCAGTTTAAGACCCTTGTTTAAGACTTAATTTTAAGGGTAGGCTGTTGGAAATTCCGGTTACCGGTTCCAGAATTACAGTTCTGCCGGCAATTGCGGCCTGCAAGCCGTCATTTACGCCGAAACAGTACTGTCTTCTAATTGCCTGCCAATTCTTGGTTTTTCAGAAATAGGCTGAGTTTGGGGAATTCAAGTGTACTTTCTTCATAAATTCTTCATCAGAAGATTGATTTCGGGATGACTTTTTCACACCTGTCATCGCTGTTGATTGGGTTGGTCGTATCGACTGGTCTTGTGGGGTTGTCCAATTCTCAAAATATGCGTGTAGCGCCCGGTGTCCCGCCACAGCACTATGACCCTAACTTCGCCCAACAACAACAGTACGGTCAAGGAGGTCATGGACATCCACCTCCTCCTCAACACCAGCAACAATTTCAACAGCCGCCACAGCAGCAGTTCCAACAACAGCACCAGGTTGTATCAAATCGCAATATTCGATAATTACTGCTGGAACCTAATGTGCATAATTGTGATTCAGGTTCCTGGCCAGCAACAACAACAACAGCAGCAGGTTCCTTTTCAACAACCACAGCATGGTCATGGAAATGTACCCCAGCAGCCAGTTCAGGGACATGTGCAACAGCCAGCCGGAGGTCATGGACATGTCCAACAACCAGCCGGAGGTCATGGAAATGTACCCCAGCAGCCAGTTCATGGACATGCCCAGCAGCAAGCTGGAGGCCATGGGCATGGACACGGGCAGCCAGTTTTAGACACATCAAACATTGGGCAGGAGCGACAGTGAGTGACATACACATTCCAGAGTTACAATCTGGAAAATTAATATGCCAATTGAATTTGGTTTTCAGGCATATACAGGACCATATGTCTCTACCTATAGATACTTCCCAAATGAGCGAGCAGGAACTCCAATTCCATTACTTCAAAATGCACGATGCTGACAATAATAACAAATTAGATGGATGTGAGCTTGTCAAATCCCTTATTCACTGGCATGGTAAGACCTCATCGCTATTCAAAAAAGTTACTTCCTCCTTCGAAACTATATGACCCTGTCTGTAACCTTGGATTGCTTTTTCTTGGCTACTCTTGTCATGGACTTTCTGCATCCAATTAACGTTTGGATAGTTTGAATCAGATTATCAGTTTATAAGCAGCCTTTTTCTCCCATTTGAGACTAGACTCATTTAAAAATGTACACGCGTTTCTGTATATACAGATGAATCAAACCATGACCCAAAGGCCGGGCATCAAATTCCAGAAGCCAAACTTTTCAAGGATGAAGAGCTCATCGGCATGATCGATCCAATTTTAGACAATGATGACAAAAATCGAGACGGTTTCATCGATTACGGAGAGTTCGTTCAAGCTCAAGCATCGGCGTCTGCCAGGGGTAGTTCTAGTCATGCTGCCTAATTCAATTAGTTTCCCATCAGACTCTTTCGAATTTATTGTCTCACCTTACTTCCGGCTTTTATCTTACTCATTTTCATTAATTTTAATTTCGGGACGAGGACATTTATCAGTATATCACCTAAGCATTTTTATATAATTGTGAATTCAGTTCATGAAGGAGCAGAAGAACATGCAGTCCCTTTTGAAGACGATCAAATATCTCAAGTAGTTGATCAAGTATTAGATTATGACGTCAATGCAGATGGGATGATTGATTATGCGGAATTTAATTCAGCCCAAAACTTAGCACAGAAGAAAAATAATAAGAAGCGTTGTGAGACATGTGGGGATAGGGACTGAAATTATATTTTTTGACTGTCTAGAAAGGTTTAATTTAGTTCCCAGTGGACCATTTTAAAATCTTAATTATAAAAAAAAATGGTTCGATGGTAAATTAATTTTATGTCAATATGTGAATGGTCAACAACACCTCATTGTATGCTCTTAATTTGGTTCCATTAGTCAAAAGAAAAAAAGAAAGAAATAAGTTAATATTATAATAGGCGAAAGAATTTTGGATAGGTAAACTATTTTTGTGAAACAAATTGTCACTAGCTTTTAACAGTTTTAAAGTTTGAAAAACTATAAGCTGGGAACTTCCAACGAAGAGATTTGTAACAATTAAGGAACAATTGATACGGAAATACAAGATTTATACACCAAAGTAATTGGGAAACGCCGACAAAATAAACTGAACAAATCAGGATGAACTCTTCACTATTGAGTATTGCAGTGTTTTATCTTAGTAAATATTTGTTACCTGTTTGCTGCTAGATTTCGCTTTTATAGCCTTCAAACTGCTAACATCGCCAGAAACCCTCAGTTGTATACGAAAGATTGTATTGAAAAAGCGATGAAAGAAGGGGAAGGTGAAGGTCGATGCGTAGTACCGTCGGTTCCGTGCACATTTGCTGGTGGAGCTGACAAACGTTTTCCCAGCTTGAATCGTACAATTCGTAGGAACGGCCCTATCGTATTACGGTCTCATTTTTATGTTTCTCATCACATATTCTGAGCGAATTTCAATTAAATCCCCATAAATGTAAAGTGTGCATTTGTGGTGACTTCACGAGTATATAATGGTAAAATCAAAAGGAAGAAATGTATAACGTATAGAAGAATGGCCATTGTACATTATAATTTCTAAGGAAAAAATGAATAATTTGACATAAATGCTGCTAAGGACATTTACAAATTCCTTTGAGAGTAGATTGGGCTCAAGGTGAGGAGATGATTCAACTTTTGAGCAAATATTTCTGAGTGGATGTATTCTCACAGGTTGGCTGAGGGGATTCTTAGCAACGTATTCCACATACACCTGTAGATAATGTATTATTGCACCTCTGCCTTTAGAATTCCTTGTGTTTATACCTGTGTGTAGATACTTTTCAGTAGTTCTTTTGGAGAGGAGTTTAGGTCCGTGTTCATGACTAGTTTGAGCCCAGTTGGTGATTCGTAGTAATTGAGTTTGTACTTGGTAGTTCTGTACGAAAATGAATTATCAGTGACATCATCTGGAGATATCTTCTGCAGAAAAGAGCGGAGAGAGAAGAGCATCCCGTAAACAAGCTTCCCTTCCTAAAAAAAACAATTAATTACAAATATGAAATAGTGAATGATTAATATCGTGCGAGGGCGTGGGGCAACCTTTACCTCTTCCTTGGACATTGTTGCAGGCTTCCTCCTCAACCACTCCCCGTAGTAGACGAGTGACCCTGTCCTGTCGAACACGTACAAGTTGTAAATTGTCATAATCAATTAACGAAATTAGCCTCAATTCATTCGCGATAACCAATGCCGCGCCCAAAAACTGGAATCTGAATTGAAATGTCAAATTAAAAAATCTCAGTTTGGTAAACACCCACTCACTCGCCCGTACTGCCGAAACGAAATCATTCCTGGGCAACTTGTTCACAATCAATCGTGCAAAAAAAATTGCAAAAAGGAGTGATGAATGCATCTAATTATCATGAATCGATAAATTGGATTACACCGTCCAGTTACAGAGGCACGAGTAAGTTTACTAACTAAAAAAAAACTTAGCACAATCCTAGAAACTGATGCCCAACATTATGGAAATTAATAAAATACTTGCATAAACGCTGGAAAATAAAGTTGTGATTTCACTAAACGTTGTAACAAGATTATTGGTCAAGAAAACTGCCTAAAGAATTGGAACTACTCACATTCATTTCCTTTGACCTGAACAATGCCTTTTGCAATTGATGAATTTCCCTTTCTTTCCTCTTCTTCTTATCGGCTTTCATCTTATTCAACTGTCCGACGGATTTCTTTGCTTGGAAATGCGTACTGCTACTCCGTGATGATATTTCTACCGATGATCCGGGAGTTGATTGATTTGAAAATAAGACACTCGGTTGACAACTCTTCCCTGGCGTAGCCCTATTCGGAGTAGACGGTGAAAGCATGGATGGAGGTATAATCAAACCAGCATGCAAATCCGCCGGAGTCTTGGCTGTCCTTTGTCGTCGCTTTTCCTTTTTAGACAGAACCGCTGGAGATTTGGCTGGGACGTATGTTGGCTTCAATGCGCTCATGGAAGTGGAACTTTTACATCGTTGACATTTGACTTCCTGCATTTTTAAAATACTCACAATTCATAAAATCTTCTCACTCTTCCTCCACCCTGTAAGCTGCTTACCAGTGTATTTCTAGGAATGGATAGTCGATGAATATATCTGTTGTACTTGGAAATATTGGTGTTAAACGTTGAAGAGGCTTGGAGTTGGAGGACTGGATTATGGTACAACTTCAGGGCCTTCGTTGGTAGCTTTCTAGCAGGATGTAGCCGAAATCTAAAGCCTTCGTCGGTCAAATTACATCCACAAAATTCACAACGTAGTCCCGACATGATGCTGGAATTACAAACCCAAACAAAAAGGCTTAACAAAAGATGCCCTTTGACTAGACTAGACTCACCTCCTTCCTTTACTTTTTTCCCCAATTCAGCAATAAGGTACCCTCGAGACAAGCTGCGGCTACACACCACATGTGGGTGTAGTTGATTACTTTTACTGAATTATTACTTAACAGGTGAAATATAAAATAGTTTTTTCTTCGCAATTTTTCTTTGTGAAAGAATGCAAAATGTGCTTGGCTTCGCTTCCCGCTGGAATCTTCAGAAGAAAAATAAAATCACGGTCGCACTGATCCTCAGAAGCAAGGATTTTGTAAGGGCTGGCTGTGCTCACAGTGTGCTGGCTTAGTCTGGATGAGTAATCCTATTAGGTTGATAAAGTTTGAACTGCGCAACTCCCTGCCGGGCGGGAAAATTCTGGGAAATCTGGGTCGGGGGTTCAAATCGACTTCCGGGCATATATTTTTTGTTAACTCACCGGAAGCAGCACATAATTTTATGCTAATTTGCTTAAGGAAGTAATTGTTTTTTATCAAAACTGAAAAAG
>VNWY01001582.1:0-13606 GCA_009869845.1 Pseudachorutes palmiensis
CAGACCTTCAATTAAAAGTAAAACAAGTCACACTTCATTTCCATTCTTTTAGTACTTAACCGCCTCATTCATTCTCCAGGTTGAGACTGGAGGTTCAAACTTTTCTCACGGGGAGCGACAACTTCTGTCGCTAGCAAGAGCGATGTTAGACAGGAACAGAATCTTGCTTCTAGACGAAGCTACCGCAAGCATAGACAAAGAGTATGAAATTCCCATTATACGAAGATGTGTTTCTTAGAGTGTTAGTAATTCCGTTTGCATGTTTTTCTACAGGACTGAAGCCATCTTGCATGCAGTAGTTCAGAGCCACTTTGTTGACTGTACAATCATTTCGATTGCTCACAATCTGGACACAGTGCTCCACTCGGATGTCATTTATTTCATGGACAGAGGACAAATTATTGTAAGACTTTATCTTAATTGGACCATTCGTAAGTTTGATTTAATTTGAAGGAACGTGGAAGCCCGTATGAGCTTCTACAAGACAAGTACAGCCAACTAAGTCAGCTCATCAGGAGCGATGTCGCATTTGCTTCCAAGTCAAGTGACACTGGAGACGGAAATAAAGATTGATCACTCCTATATGCTCTAAAAGGAAGGCACTTTCGGTTTATTTTTTGACGGATTTATTAATTTATTAATTTATTAATCCTTATTTCAACCCGAGAATTCCTAAAATAATAATACCCACCCAACCTCCTGGAAATACTTTCGTACATCCATTTCTGTTGTCCCATACTTCCACAGTGTTGTTCTAATTTGAACACACAATTCAATTAGTAAAGTTTAAGTACCGTTTAAGTATCATTTACCTTTAGTTTGATTCTCTTTCCCATTTCCATTGCACAGTGCAAATACTTTGGACCAAGTCTCCACTGTTGTTCCACTTCCTTTGACAACACGTTGTTCCTCCAGTCCAAGCTGTGCATGTAATGGAACAGATTTCTACCAGACAATCCAACGGGACTTTTAATTGTCAATGCGGAAAATAAATTCCTTTGTTCTTCTCGGAAGTTTCCATACTCAAGGACATAGGCATCGTCAGGCAAGGCCAAGTTTCTCTTATTCCTATTACAAATTTAAATTTAAAATTTAATTTAACTTTGTGATTTGAATGATCACTCACGCTGGGAGTAGAGAAGGGTCATAAGGAATGTTGAGTCTGCGCAGAATAGTTCCAGTTGCATTTTTGATTCCTAAGGCATCTAGGTAAGCAAAGTATTCAGGCTGACTGCGACAGTCAACAAGAGCTGCCTTTGGGTAATAATACAAATAGGCTTCACACACTTCTTCACTCCTTGATAAACCTCCCTAAGAATAAATAACTTTGAAACCAACTTAATTAAAACTCTATCGTTTACCAGAATGAATGTGTCGTTTGTATTAGTATATTCACACTCCATGCTGAGTTCATCTCCAGGCAGTAGTGTCACTTCTTTAGTTAATTTTGTGTATTCTTGGTAGTTGGGGTCATAATAGTAGTCAGAACCCAATGGCTCCAATTCAACATTCTTTCGAATGTGTCTGAGTAATAACTTCCTTCCAGTAGAACGAGCAAACAAAAAGACACTAAAGACCTTCACTCCTGTCACTGGGAATCCCTGGTTTAATCAAATGAATTAAACTGTACTGTAAACTTGTACTGTTTTGAATACAATTTCTTACCAGTTGTGTACATTCACTTCCACAATGGCCATATACTTTGAATCCAGATTGGAATGGAGGTATGGACAGAAATGGAGTGGCACGATGACCAACCACCAACATCCCCATATCGTATTCACGCAATTCATCACTGTAGTAAATACGAATACCAGAACTGTCTAAAACTAAAAGAACAATTGGGAAATGAAACATTTAATTTATTGTCTTACGTTCATGGCCATAAGGGTTTTCATAATGGACTTCTAACTTGATGTAAATGTCATGGCCATGTTCATTCCCAATTGGATCTCCAATGTTGATTGGATACATTTCACCACCAGTTCCAACAGGAATGGCCAGACGGAGTGCAACACAATAATAGTTCCACTCCCGTGGTGAAGATGGACAATCAATCCCCTCCTGATTAACATATTTAGACAAAAAGTCTTTTGTTTGACCAAGTGCTACCAACAGGAATGGCCAGACGGAGTGCAACACAATAATAGTTCCACTCCCGTGGTGAAGATGGACAATCAATCCCCTCCTGATTAACATATTTAGACAAAAAGTCTTTCGTTTGACCAAGTGCTTCTGGCACGTGGCAGTTGAACACGTTCATGTGGTGAACAAACGGAACACTTTCTACATTGATTAATGGACGGTACTGTGGAAATGAAAACAGAAACACAATTATGGAAACACGAATTACTATAAGGCACCTTCTTACTCCAATTATGTGGTGCTTCTTTTGTAGTTTTGGGAATTGGTAAATCCTGCATATTGTCTCAGTCTTTTGTACTTTCACCTAAAATCAAAACAATTTGGATTTTATGGTCTTTGGAAGTGGATGTGTTCTAACTTACATTGTACATGGTCATGTCCCAGTGCTGTGTGGTCATATCGGAGGAGTTTAATGGGAATTCAATTGGATTTAGGGGTTGGACGGAAATAGATTCTGCGCACTCCACGTCGTTGGAAGCCATGGGGTTGTAGTTGACCATCTAGTGGGTCTTCAGGGAACCACGCCCATATAAGGCACATCTCACCTTCCTACAAAAGTGCAAGTTAAAGAACAAAGTAGTTGCATAGACATGTCAATGTGCATAACATGACGGATGTTTAGAAGTGCATTTACCCCAATGACGATGTCATGGAGGTCACAAGTGTCCCACTTTCTCTTGAACACGAGGACAGTTCCATTCTCATCCTCAGCTCCATAGATCAGTTGGTAGTCCTGTTCCTCATCTTCCATCAAAACTCCCCTCTTCACACTGTGGTAATCCTACAAAATAAAGTTTTAATCCATTGCAATTTGGAATTGGGTGTAATTATGAGCTGACTTTCAAATGAATGACTCCCTTGAGGTCACCCCATCCTACAACAATGTCAGCCCCTGCCATCCCTCCCTTTGGTGAGAATCCAATCCCCACGTATCCTCTTGACTTTGACCTGACCTCCATTGTGACCCATTCTGGATCCGTGTTTGTCCATTTGAGCTCTACTTGACCTTCCCCAGGGAGTATGAGATGATGTGTCCATTGTATATTCAGACTCAACACTTGATAAATGAATGACAGGAGAGGAACCAAGGTTGTTGTGTGTTCCATTTGTGATGATTAGAGTACAAATGAAGTTAATTAATTCTCGCAAGTGATGGAGGAATGGCCTTTAATAACTTAAAATGCAAATTAAACCAACTATAACCACTACACTATTACACATCATAAGCACAATTATTCCACTTTACAAGGATCGAATGAAAACAAACGCTATAAAGCTCAAATATGAACTTTGTATGTACAAATGGAGTAGAAATTAAAGGCTTTAGAGTTCAGTTGTAGCGGGAGTGGTCAAACTCTTCCTTCGTGCGATTAGTTTCTGAATGTCACGTGGATTGATTTCTGACTTTCTTCTTTTTGGTTGTACACTCCAAAACTTGTGTTCCTTTCCGAATGCTTCTGCATCTTCGATTGTCTCTGGCAAGTGCTGATGGAGTGTTTCTGGAAGGAAGGCAGTGACGATCATTCCTGTCAAGGACATTATGGCCATTGCCAAGTAAGGAGCTCCAGCATAGAAACGACCCTATACAACATACTACAATTATTCATTTGATTCCTTAACATATCCTTTAATTAAAACTTACAAGGTAGACAATGGAAGGTCCAAATATTCCAACAACTGAACCTACAGTCCCACAAAATGAATTTCCAGTTGATCTCAACGAAGTTGGGAAAAGTTCATTTGCTTGGAGGTAAAGTATCAAAAAAGTAATGGTGATTGCAAATCTAAGAAACAAGGAAGATTTAGATTCAGATTTTACTCTTAAAGTTGAGCTTACTTGGCTGAGACTGTGGAGACAATGACGAGCATCGACATTTCTGGAAGAGTGACGGCGACAGTGGCGACAGCTAGCATGATAACTGAGATGAAAAAGAAGATGACTTGAGTCCATCTTCGTCCAAGTGCACCAAGCAAGTAGCCACCAACGATGCTCGAAGGGACTTCTATAATCGACAGAACAAAGAAATTGAAGAATTGGTCTCCAGACATGTTCGGAGTGTTTAGTGTCATTGAATCGTAAATCATGTTGTTCATTGTCCTGCAAAAGTAAACAAAACCAATCATTAGATCCGATTTTAGTTGAATTTTAGTTTTGAATTCCACTAACCATGAGATGCACAAGAGAATTGTGTTCTTTGCCAAATTCCTTTTGCTAAACAAAGTCCAGACTCCGATATTTTTGTGTTCCTTTTGTTGTTGAATTGCCAACACTCGATTCAGAGCTTCATCAATCTGAGTTGGAGACATTTTATTCTGAGTTCCATTCACGACTGCAACACGTTGGAGGATGGCCGATGCTTCTTTGATCCGTCCAACAGTTGTGAGCCAACGTGGTGATTCGGGTACAAAAGGAACGTAGATGAAAGTGATGAACATTGGTAAGTATGTGACCAATCCGATGAGGAACCAAGTGCTTGCGTAGTAAGCAACGTATGGTAATGCCGCCATTCCAAATACCCAGACAGCCCATGCAAATGATGCAGTGAAGCTCCTGTATGCGTCGTCTGTGAACTCTGCAATGAGCATTCCAGGGATCAAGTATGAGAATGGATAACCAGCAGAACTGATGAACATGGCGGCATTGTAGAGTCCAAAGCTATGCGGAAGGAAGAGGGAAATCATTCGGAATATGAGGTAGATTAACGTCGATATAAAAAATATCGGTTTCCGACCAACTCTGCAAAGTCAAAAATCAATTTTTAATTTTTTGTTTAACTTTTTCTTAACTTTTTCTTAACTTTTTTTTAACTTTTTTTATCCTTACTTGTCTGCCAGGAGTCCAAAAATAATAGTCCCAACAACCGATCCGACGCTCCCAATTGTGAATACATTTGTGGGGTAATGGTCGAAATTGCAGACCCAGTTGAAGTCACTAGGGATTGTTGAGGTGAAATCTGATTGGTCGTAGAGCCATCCATCGGGGCAGGAAATTGTACTTTTATTTTCACTGAATATTTCACATTGACTGAATCTCGGTTGACCCTCAGCTCCAGTGATCCTGAAAAATCATTTTTACACTTTTATATTTTTTATTATTTTATTTCTTTGTTACATTGGCAAGTTTTCTTTCTTCCAATCTTCCAATTGTGATTGGTTAAGGTGTTGAATTCCTTCTTGAAAGCACCAATGATCGGGAATAAACTGGAGATAAATTGTACTCAGAACGGTCAAAGGAGCAATCCCAATTATAGGACACACAAATCCATAAAATAAGAGCTGCTGGAATCTCCCTTTGCTTCCAATTCGTTCCAAAATGTCATCAAATTCTGTAATCCCTTCCAATTCCTGCGTCTGCGCATTTCAAATTTCCAAATTTAGTTTTTTCATGGATTCCAATCAATAATCAAATGATTTGTACCTTATTTGAATTGAGGGTTTCTTGTTCTTCCTCATTTCCTTCCAATTTGTTTGTCCTCATTTTTCAATTAATTAATGCCACTTAAAGAATCCATTTTAAACAATCCATGACTAAAAGTGAACTGGGAAACTACAGTCTTGGACTCGTTATTAAATTATTCTTATGCCAATTAATTCTCCTTTTGGTTCCATTCCAAGGTGTGTAATTTGATATGTGAATTTGATCTTTTGATTAAAGATCTTTTGAGTGAGTTGTAAGGAAGTATAAATTATAATTTAAAGGGTGTGCCTTTGGGCGGTGGTTTAATGCTCAAATTACAAGCAAGTGACTGAAGTTATCCTTGTGATAATTCCACATAGGCTATCATGAAAGTTCAAATATAAAACACACTTAAGATCATTAAGTCTGGAGATCCATACAATTATTCAAGTAACTTCATAGTAATGCTAATTCAAGTAAAACTACAGTCAACTTACAACTACACAAGATATAAAGGCTCAATTGAAACCCACTTCTGGCCAATTAAATCTCACTACGAACAAGTCATAGTTCATGTTCATCTCCCACCAACAAACAAAAATTCCCATTAGGGGATTAAAGTTACATTCACTCCGCACCCTCTTTTGGAACTTTTCGATCAAACCCTCATCCTCATTGGAGGAAACATGAAGATAAAATACATGAATATCCTAAAATTAAAAATAAACTTTTGACCCTTCAGACCCTCCTTGGTCTCATTCCAAACAGAACTTTAGGATTTTGATTAAGTTGGAAGGATTGGATCAAGACAACGGTGAAATTCTTTATGTAAACGACATCAAGTCTCGACGCACCCTTGAATAATTGAGCATGTTTCATCATTGAAATGAAATATTTACCAGTGTAACTGGGATTTAATTAATTATTTAATTAATGAAAACATACAATTTATTACTACTAATAAACTAATACACTACTAATTGTTTACTCTGGAAAACGACAAGTTGAAAAACATTTGAAAGAATCAAGATATCAAATAATTGTGCTGGTGGTGAATGAAATAACCCGAATGAATGAATGACTGAATCAAAATTGTTTGTTTCGTGATGACAAAGTTAGCCAGCCCATCCACTGAGCCACCCAATTAGCCATGCCAAGATGTCTCCTATCCTGTTCAGTAGACCGAGTCCAGTGGGTGTGCCTGTAGGAGCGCAGTAAGTCGCTTGGTATCACGATGATTGGGAGTGTCACACCACAGAAAGAGTTTATAAAGGTTGCAATGTTGATTGACACTGCAGACAAGTTGACTCCAAGTGGGGAGAATTCAGGACATTGGGCAGCACTCCATGTTCCCTGAATGATAAAAACGTGCAGTTACTGCCACCTAATGGAAGAACGTGGAACTTACGTTGTAGCTGCAGATACATTTGCGATTCGCAAAGTCACATGTTCCACTTGACCCTCCGTGGTCACATCGACAATCAAAGTCACAGAATTCCTTATAGAATTCTGTGATTTCTGATGATATGTCGTACTGGCATTGACATAGGGTGAAGTTCTGTGCGTTGCATTGATTTATCAATTCCCCCGTCACACCACCACCCCCGGGTACCACAGGACCTGAGCAACACATTTCAATAGCATAAGTATAAAACTTAGTAATAAATAATCTTTTTCAAACCAGTGTAGTTTGCAAGACAGTTGTACGTTGAAGGAATCACACACTCCAGAATTCGCCCCATGGAAAACTTGGACGTCGTAATTACATGGGAAAACCGTGACTTGTTGGCATAGTGGAAGATTTGTCAAACAAATGTCTTGATTGAGGCAACTGATTCCAGCAATAGAACCAAACACTCCTGGAAAATGAAGTAAAACAAATGCGTAAATTAGAAGTTAAGAAGCTCCCATCGGTTGCTACAATCTGCAGTTCTATTTGTTTACCCGGTGAATAATGTCCTCCGACGATTGCTAGAACAAGTATTTGGTACAACATGGCAACAGCTTACAAAGTTATAATTATAATAAGCTTCTCTATTCTTGTTTCTTGTGGAAATGTAAGAATACTAGACAGTAGAGGTTGGAATAGTCCTTGGAATGGTAGTTTTATACCAGACTTAACACGAGCAAATGGTTGACCTCAAGATAAGTTGACCTTAAGATTCTTCCTCAACTGAAAATAAGTTCAACTTTATTTCGCAATGGATGAAGATAAAACATGTCTGGAGGAAACAAATGCAAAAGTGACCACTCCACTTATAAATAAAACGTTTGTAATAATGGCATCAACGACAGTCCAGACTCTGATGATGATCCAGAGATGTGTGAAAGTATCCGTAATTAAATGCAAGTAACTCTGAGGAATTCTAAATTGAATTATCCTTGAAAGTGAAATAAATACTTGAAACTATACAGTTTGATGATTATATATTTGAACTTTCATCTTTGCGTCATTTTCCTTTGACCTTTTGATCTTCGCAGTGACTCTTGAATCACAGTGACGCAGCCTAAACAGACTCTACTCATACACGATTCAATCTGAAAAAATATTTAATAACGTAAATCCAGCATTTCATCTTTGAATTTGACCTGAGATTGGGGACCTCAAGCTTTACAGAGCTCTACAAGCTTAAACAGTTACAGAAAACAGGATTCGGAAAAGTTAACCCGTTTAAAAGTTCTCATAAGGAAAGAGCGTCAAACTCTTCTTCTAAAGTAGTTCATCCAGAGGTCATCTCTGCATTTGACCAGTTCAAATATTAAAATATTAAAGTGAACTATGAGTTATGAATTCAAAGATAAAGGTTCTTTCATGTATTTTTTAGAGTTCGTCCAATTTTACAAGGAATTAGACCCCACAAATCTATTATTTATTTGAACTCGCGTCTCAACCGAAATTTGAGCAGACGTGCTACCAAATGAGCTAATCCTTGCATGGACAAAGGGCATGGGAGATCTTAATTTTGATTGTATTTTATTGAATGTTGTTCAAGTGTAAAGTGGAGTGAATTCTCTATTCTTATTTTTGTAGTCTGCAGGTAGGAAACTCCAGAATCCAACGTTCTTCCCAAGCTCTGATTCGTCCTGGAGCGTATCAGGCAGGGATTGGTTGAGTGTCTCTGGTAAGAAGGCAGAGGAAACCATTGCTACGACAGAAGCAACGGCAAAACAAGTATACAAACTGGATCCACCACTTTGTTCCTACGATTGGAAATAATTGGTAGTGATTGCTAGTGATATGCATAGTGTGTGGCTTACCATGTTCACAACTGTTGGCACAGCCACGCCAGCTAAGCTTGTGACAAAGGATATAACTCCATTAGCGGTTGAGCGGAGTTCCGTTGGGTAAATTTCAATTGATTGTAGAGACCCAATGACTCCAGTGAGTGTCAAACAAATTCTAAAATGGAAGAGAACATTTAATTTCACCATTTCGTAACTGCATGTGTCCTTACTTTGCAACCATGAGTGCTGGAACAATAAGGAAGAAAGCTTTACCCCAGATGCCTACTATCGCTATTCCAAATGCGACTGCGCACAACCAAAAGAAGAGGACTAGTGACCACCTTCTTCCCATCTTTTCTGCCACTGCTGGTCCAAACATCCCTCCAATGAGATCAACCACACAAACTAAGAAGAAGTTGAGGAAGACATTCCCACGGATATTCAAAACTCCAAGCACAATTCCTCGTTGGATGGAAGAACAAATGGAACTGTCAATGCAAATCAGAATTGTGCGTTTCGTAGTTTCCCATGTTCCACACAACCGCCAGAATTTGCATCCAACCCCACCCACACTTTCGTTTCGTGCATCATCTGTTGCTTTGATTTTCATTAGAATCTGTTTGAGGTCGATGACCTCCAGCTGTTTGAAAGTGCCATTTGTCACTGCAATTCTTTCCAGTGTGGAGAGTGCCTTTTCAATTTCATTTTGTCTTAGGAGCCACCTGGGGGATTCTGGTAGAAACAGAGTGAGGCCCACAACTGCGAAGACGGGGAGTGAAGTCAGAAGCCCAAGGAGGAACCAATGCCTTGACAGCCAAGCAACAAACGGAGCCAAACAGCTACCAGCTACGCTGAAAATGAAGGTTTTCACACAGACGGAGACAAATAGTGAAACTTAGGTCATTTGTTACCCCGAAATTGTCATAACTCCAAAGATCCATGACCGATATTCTAAAAAGAGTAAAAGTTATGTTGATTGAGGCCCTTTGAGGGTGTTGCATATATACCTTTGTCTGTGATTTCCAGAATTATGTAGAGTAATGAAAACCCTCCAGTTGCAACTGCAGTTGAAAACGCGATGAAAAGTAGAAGACTTTGAAGATTCTGAGCTGCAAAGATTACTCCGAAATTAGTTATTGCATAGATTGAGAGGCAAATGATGGCAGGACGTTTCCTTCCAAATCTGGAAAATTCAAATGAAGTTAAAGAAAAGAAGAAAGATGAATTCCAATACCTGTCTCCAGCCCATCCAAAGATGATTGCACCAAATGGAGATCCAATTAACTGCGCTGTTTGGAGCCAAGTGACAAAGTGTGCCTTGTCACAGACCCAGTTGAAGGTGGTGGCCATTGTAGCTGAGAATTCAGTCTGATCAAATTCCCATCCATAACTGCATGGAATCTGAGTGTGATTCTCTGCACTTGCGTACATGGAACATTTACTCCATTTTACAGAACCATCTGGACCAATCTCACTAAAAGTAAACTGGAATTAGAACAAGTTTAGTTGATGTTTTCTTTTACCTTGGTAGAGTCTTAGTCTTCCACTCTTCGAGTGACATTTGTGGCAGTTCCAGTCTTCCAGGGACATGGCAAAAGTGGTCTGGTTGTTGGAACATGAACAGTTGTGAGGCAAATGCGCATGTCATAAGGACACTTATTGGAACAAGGATGCAGTAGAGAATAAGCTTCTGAGCCCTACCTCTTGCACCAACAATTTCCAGCACATCTTCAATCCCATGGATTTCACAGGAATACTTTGAATAATCAAATAGCAAAAAATAGTTAGAAAATAATGTTGGAATTGTCTAATTACGGGAGTTGTTGGTGTGGTGGTGACACTTCCGTAGTCTTTCATACTTGGAGTCACATTTGCAAATGGACATTTGGAAGTTAGAGGATGAGGCTCCAATGATGCTTGTTCATTGGCTGTGACACACATACAACAAAACTGCTTTTATTTGACCTCCTTCCAGTTACGTATTGATACCAGTCAGGCAAAAACCAGATTTAAACTTCTTTTCAACCATTTTGATTACATGAATGATCACAGAACTCATAACTTATAGAAATGATTCATAATTTCATACTAATAAACTACTAATATTTGTTTGGGAATCTGATTCGGAAGAGGTGGATAATTTGCATAGTGCCATTCCAAACCATAACTTTATAACAGAAATCCACACCTAGTTTTACAACAGACTAAAACAACCACTGAAACATGAATTTTGAATGACAATTTGAGACTTATGACTTAATTAAAGTCATAATTTCATCAACATTCCAAACTATTTCGAAGAGTTAAATCAAATATCCATCCAAATCAAGATGTTGCGCTAACTTGGTAAAATATTGAAGATTCCTACATTTCAGCTCCTTCTACTTTGTAAAAGAAACCACCCGTGTGCCAGCACATTTAGTCAATTTTAATTTCAATTGCACATTTCGAAAACATAATTTTGGATTTTTGGTCACACATTACAAGTCTTATTTTTCTCATTTGGCGTTGAACTGTTGATGAACGTAAACGTCCTTCCCTTCTCTTCCTGTATCGATTAGGATCACACTCACTTTCTCATCTACAACTCCCTTGCCCTTTGACCTTGACTCTCCCTTTGGCACAATGATTCCACAAAAGGACTTTCCTTCAACCAAATTGTGGAAACGATGACAGTCTTCTGGTGTGAGTTGATGCTGACTGGCTTCAACAACTGAAAAGAGTCAAAAGGTCAAAATACTTCAACTTAAATGCAATTGACTTCACTTTACAATGTAGTTTGGCCTCATATGATTGGACACTCATGTCCAGATACTTTCTTTTGATTGGCTGGATGGATTCAGGTGTGGTAGGATGGTAGATCCCATGGTCAATCAAGTAAGTCAACACTGGCATAGACTCATTAAATGGCTTCATAATTCGACACCTGAGTAAACAAAAGTCTTTGCATCGTCATCACTCATCGGTATACTTTTAATTCCAATTTGTGCCTTTGTACCTCACCCATTTGGACTCTTTTGCTTGTTCTGCTCCATCTGGTGGAGTATATTTGACAGTGTAATGGCCATGTAGTTTGAGATCACCAAAAATAAGCTTCTTCTGATTGGTAGATGAATTGTAAAACAAAGTCATTTCACTCTCTAGCTTTTCAAGATTAGCCGATTGTCGATAATTCTGAATCTAAAGTGAAGCAGGTGTGAAAATGAAATGGATTTTGGTCAATTTGGAGTAGTCTGGTTTTACCATAAAGTTCAATGGACTGACTGCATTCTTCACAATGACGTCCACAAATAAGGAATCAATTCTTTCAAGTTCAAACTTTCGCGGGCATTCAATAGGATCAGCAAATTCCTCCTCCATTTCAGTCGCTAGAAATCAAATTCCAATTAATATTTCAAACTGCGCAGTTCTTCCATTGGTGGAAAACTGCGGAAATGTTTCAAATGGTCTTACGTTTTGTTCCTTCGAGACTAGATCGAAGTCTCCCGTAGTAAATGACCTTTGGTCCATTTTTGTATTTGTGAAGTGTCTCTGTCTCACTGATTGAAGCCATAACTACAAATGTTAAAGTGCAATGAAAGGAACTGCAGTGCCTTTGGAAGAAGGTGGACAAGTCTTGTAATTGCCTTGGGTGCAGTCAACTGCTGTTGAGAATGACAGGAATAATTATGTCCCAGCACATTCCAAGAAGGTGACGAACTCTTCTATTGTTCACCACAATTGGCAATTAATGCTCCTGCCAATTCACCAACTCTCTTTCTAATGTGATTCATTGAGCAACAGAAAACAATTGAAAGGCAGTTGGTTGTTCAACTGATACTGAACTGACTTGGACGAGTTATGGACTACTTCCACATCCATTTGCATGTCAGCCTTCAAAGGAACGCAACTACACTTAAAGTACGCCCTGAAGATGACCCACACACAAAAGGAAACTTTTACATTTCATTCACGTCCTCACACGCCAGAGATTACACTGCCAAATGAATCAAAAGGAAACAATTACAGAGTCTCTGTGCCAAAACTAAGATCAAAGACTTCCTTGCAATTTCCATTTTGTCACCTTTAAACTTTTCATTGATTATACAATTTGGATGTGCAAATTCCTTTGTTTTGAAAAGTGAATGTCAATTTAAAGTGAATTTGCAGTAAATTCTTTATTTGGACTTGCAATATGACTTCACTTTTGTGTGGGTTTGATCTCACTTTTCATTCCTAAATGCACTGCTAATTGTCTCTTTAGAATTCAATACACGTTGCTATAAAACTCACACGCCAAATATGCAAATAAACTTACCAAATGATGACACTTAGAAATGTCTAATTTTAACATTATTTATTCACTACAGTTTCTGTTCATTCTTTCAAAACCATCCTGGTGGGAGGTCATTTGTCTTATCTTTAAAACGGGTAAAAGCGGTGTAAAAGAAGTTTAAAATTGTCCCTTTGTGCGGTGTAGTTGTAATCTTGTGTAGTAATAATGGCCATCCACCAATGGTGACATGTCTCTTATAAAGTTCCATTACAGTGGACAAGATGCCGTCGCAAGCTGATTCACAAGCAAGTTTACTTTATACAGTAAGTGGGATATTACAACAAAACGTGTGCTAAATTATTTCAATATTACGAGGATTTGCATCTTAATTTCCACTTGGCTCCACCCTACGTCTCAACCCACGGTGAGTTCAATCTTCACCAGTTCTATAGGGTTATCAGGCACAGCGCACAGCTCTCTGTGTTCTACATTTGGGAATCATCCTCACAATTTCAGCTCTGAATTTTTTACCCATTAAAATGTAAATTATGAAGTTAACAGAGGAGTTGATGATAAGTGGGACA
>VNWY01001583.1:0-13596 GCA_009869845.1 Pseudachorutes palmiensis
ACATGTTCCCAAAATAAAGTCCAGAAAGGTCTAAATCAAGACAAGGGGAAATATTTATTCTCTCTTTAAAACCAAAGGACAAAGAACCCATTTTAGTTAATGATTTTCCGTAATTACAAATGCTATGATTGATTCAATTAATTCCAGTAGGAGGACGTGTGGGGTCAACATTTCTTTTGTTTCTTCCATTATGGATCATCCGGTGGCTATGCTTAGGTCATGGTAATGATTACTCCTCGTGTTGAGAGGGAAGTTCCGGGCGGGTTGATGCGGGGTCGAGGACAGCGATTTTGTCTTCCAGTTCATCAATATGGGCTTCTAGTGTCACAATTCTCTCCAGAAGCTGGTCAACAAGAATTTTGTACTTGGTTCCTTGTTCACTAAACGCCTTTTTGACCTTCTCCAGGTCTGTTATGACGGTGATGAAATCAGCCTCCGCTGCAGCGACCTCATTTTTCAGCGTGTCAAAATCCATTTTGAACTTCTTCCTCGGGGGAGCCATATGTCTCTGCAATCACAAAATAAATATCAAAATTGTGATCATGTAGCTCCACGATTTTAATTGGTGGCTAGCTTACTTACTTGACCAATAGACGGAGATGTGGATGATGGTGCCGGTTGGTTGGTTGGTGGGAAGGAAGGATTGACAATGAGAAAATGTTGCTTTAGTTTTAACCGTTTATATACCCTTTAGACAGGTAGAACGGTGCATAATTCATCTAAATTAGAACCAGTTTTGGAAATGGCCATTGTCTTTTAGTGCAGAGGTAGAAAGGACCTCTAGTTCTATTTTAATGTCAATTAGTCCCTTATAATCCACCCCTGAACTGTGACACGAGCCAGCTTTGGGACTTAGTATTAAATATAACATGGAAACCCTAACGCCTTTTGTCTTTATTGGAAATGACAATCGGCTTTTCACAAGAAAAAGTCTAAATATACGAATAGCATTTGTGTAATTTAGGAGTAGAAGTTTATTTGTCTGATTGGAGGATTAGAATTTTGACCTTGACTTAAACTCCATTGGAGACTTCGTGACGTCGTCTTGGTTCAGTCTTCATTTGAATCCATTGAGTCTACTTGGTTGCTTTACCAGAGATGGCGGAAGTGCGAAACGGGTAGTGGCCAGTCCCACCATGACCATTCCGATGATTCCGAAGGTACCACGAGCCCTTTTGCGAGGATCACCGGTGTAGTAACCTACAAAAGTGGGACACAAATGAACTCTTCACTCCGCATGATGTTTTCATTATTTGAGGAAATGTTTCTCACCCTTGGCGTAGGCAACACGTCCACAAATCCAAATGATCCCGCCAATCGTGCTGTAATAAAGAAAAATAAATTAGCCAATCACCCTCAATTTAAAGGTTGTAATGAAGCTTACCTGAAGATGGGCATTTCCAGACCACCGATGAGGAGCATGGCGAGGAATTGTGGGTAGTTCTCCAGTGTGTTTTGATGCGCTCGCTGGATGCAGTTGAAGGCCACGTTGTCCGCAGAGTACATCGCAGGGTAAGGGACCTTGTACTCGGCTCGTGCTTGACCCACGCGGATCGCCTTCCATGTCACCAGCATCACCGAGCCAAGGGCGGTGAGGACGACGTAGCCATAGCCAGTGGGGAATGGACTGCCACAGGGAAGGGTCACAGCAGGCATCGGCTTCTGCGCAGGACGGGCACAAGGGAGGCATTTCGACACGACGGCCTTCGGAGCGTCGCCCAAGCCGCACATGGATGCCGGACACTGTGGAAGACACGGCGGAGGAGTTGGCGCGGGACAGGACGCAGGACATGGAGGAGGAGATGGAGGAGGACAGGGCGCAGGACAGGCCGGTTTGCAAGGCACAGTGTAGCAAGTCACCTTGAGTGGAAATGGAGGGCAGCAAGAAGATGCGGCTGGCTTAGGAGTGGGGCAGGACATGACGAAAGGAAATTAAGAAATTATTTCTTGCAATTTACAAAATGAAATTTAGAAAAGTGGAGGGAGCTGAGGTGTGAACTCCTTGACCTCTGGATTGAAACTGAACTGCGGAAAAGAAATTCGCTCCAGTCTTCAGTTGATTTTCATTCCAGCCTCAACCTCAACAAAAGTCTCCATGACAACAGAAAATCACTTCTTTTCATTTTTAGAAATTAATCCAAAATGTTATTAATCCTTCAAAAGTTTGTCAACTTTTTTTTTCATCTGGGTACATGACTAGAGGTCAACTGAGTGTTTGACCTTGGAGTAAAATGATAGTTTCTGGTCCACTTGATTCGTAAAGAACACGCAATGGAATGGCCGTGATGAAACTGGAAGCACGAAGCTCCGTTTGGCACGGAAGCAAAAAAAGTTTCTGTGTTTTATGAGCCCCTCATCCCCTTTGGCAGATCCCGGTTTCCGTCTTGACTGGCCAATTGGAGGCGTTCGGCTTCGCGCTTGCGTAGACGCCCTCCACACTGTTTCCAAATCTTCCTGAAGTTGTCTGTTCAAATAAGAAATAGAAATAATTTTCACACTTTTTTAAACAATTGACGAGCTGTTACTTTTTCTCAGTGCTGAGCTTCTCAATGTGGACGTTTTTCTCCTTGATCAATTCGTGGAGTTGCGTAATGTCTGCCTGGTGTCTTTCTGCCACAGTTTCCAGCACGTCTTCCAGTTTCTTGGCACGGGAAATGTGCTCCTCTAGTTTTTTCTCATTGTCTTCCTCAATGCTCTAAAATCAATTCAAATCTTACACACGCACATGCGCAGCTAAACTTCGTTCATTTCACCTTCATCTTCATTTCCCATTCTTTGATTAGGTTCAACTCTTGTGCTCTGACGGCCATGATTTTGGCAGTGGATTGTCGCTGGTTGTTGAATGCCCTTTCCAGTTCTTCCTTCTCACGGACCATTGCCTCTGCTGCTCTCATCATTTCCTTTGCATTCTCTTCGTTTACTTGGAATGCCTTCACTGTATTCGAAAGCTCCTTCTTCAGCACCAACAAACTACCGTTGTACTCACTGCAAGTCACACATTCCCGTTTAGAATTTCAAACTAACATTTATAAACTTTCAAATGTGTCCCTTACAGATTCGATTTCTCCAGAGCTTTGACAGTTTCCTGAAGTTTCGATGCTTCTCCTTGCAGGTTGAGAATTTGAGATCTTAGGCGTTCCTTCTCGGCCCTTGCGTCGTTAAGACTGTTTATCAAACCTGTCCTTTCTTTGGCATAATTTCCTTTGAGCTGGTTGAACGCACTGTTTCACAGATTAGAATCAAAATAAAAACAACAACAACAGCGAGGGTAGTTTACCGATTGCATTCGTCCACCGACGCTTTGTGTTCATCCATTGGGATTCGCTTCTGAATTTCCAATTTCATCAGGTTGATTTGGTCTACCAAGAAAGTACAGCGCTTCTCAGCCTCGGCAACATTAGAATTCAGTTTTGTTTTTTCTTCTTGAAGCAATTGAATCTTCTTCATGAGTTGCTCAACTAAAAATGACACAAATTCAGTCGTAATTTTTCTATTTTGATTTACACTGACCTTCTGCATTATGCGCAGTCTGTGTCTCAGAAATCCTTCGATTCATGACCTTTATCTTTGAATGGAGCAAGTCGTTTTCTTCCACGGCTAAACTGGCATCGTCACACACTGCCTTCCACTGCTCATAAGACACTGTACCCTGTAATAAATTGCAGAATTCAACTTTTGATTGTATAGCAGGTGAGGTGATAATAGTTACCGTCTGTCTGCACTCTGCAACTGTCTTGTGCAGCTGCTCGTTCTCATGGATGACATTTTTCAGCTTTGCTTTAAACTGTCTCATTCGGTGCTCATGTTCTTTTATGAGGTCGTTCTTTTCGTCAATAACTTCGTCATAAGCAGTCAGCAGTGGGAGCAACGTATTCGAAGGATTCTTCAAATCCTCATACACCTCTACTTCGGCCGAGTCAACGTCTGGTGCTTCAATCGATGAAGTGTCACAGACCTTTCGTAACTTGTCTTGGTAGAATGCCATTTCCTTGTTGAGTCGGAAGACGACTGTTTCGAATACTTCTATGTCCTGCTTCAGTGCATTGTTCTCCTTGATTAACAGCTTGTTCTTGGCAATTACAACACTTTCATCTTCTTGTCGTTGACACATTGATCTCCAATGGGCTGCTTTGTCTTGCCAGCGAACCAATCCGAGTTCCACAGTCTTGATTTCATGGTTCAGCTTTTGCAGTTCAGCTGCATGTTGTTCTATACAAGTGGAGAGCATAATTGGTAAATCATGAAAGTAATCGTAAGTTATCTGACTTACTTTGGAGCGTTTCTACATCCCGGTTGTAATTTTCACAAATAGTAGTCAACCGATCGACCTCAAAGTACAATCTGTCTTTCTCCGGGTCATGGTCGAGGTCATCGTCACCCTCGCCCTGACCTTTCTTCTTATTTCCAACCATCGCGCACGAACAATTAACCAATTAACAAATTAAAACAATCACAAAATTAACGTCATCACTTTTAGTAAAAGAAAACCACACACTTTTTATCTTTTGTTTTGATTTTTCGCAACCTCCCTAAAATACAGATTTTCTGACCTTCCAAGTGAACTTGCCTCAAAATAATTTACAAAATCAATTTCTAAATATTTATGATGATTCTGTTTGTCATGTCCGAAAATGTTACTTATTATGCAATCCCAAGTAATAAAGTGTCAGTCGATTAAATTCATGCAAAACTAAATATACAATTTTATCCTAGAGACCCGTCGACCTTATTTCGAGGAATAATTATTTGACGCATCAGTTTTGCTTTAATATTTACTTGCAAGGCTGTAAAAAAGAAAATATTAAAACCAGAGTTACGAGCATAATGAATTAATACACTCAAATAAAAAGAAAATTCAGATCTTTCGATTTTTTCAGTAGAAATACCATTTTTATTGGTAGTGAAATAATCCACTCCAATACAAAAAAGTAGAAGAAACTCCTCCAATTTTGACCTAATTTTTAGTAAATACATGTAGCAAACCTTGTTATAGATTCCGTGGGTATTGCGAATTACATCTGTATGGAATACAACTTTATAAAATTGAATGACAGTTTGACATTTTTCCTTACTATCTAAACACTCGGTGGTGGAATATATGGGAGTTCGTAATCCCGCCTGTTCAATAGTTCATGGCAGTTGATTCCAATAGTTAAATTACAAATTGATTAAGTTGCAAATAGTTGCAAAATTGAAGTTCCGCCAAGTTGTAAAAATCTTTGTTTTAGTGACCCCGTTTCTTATTGTTGTCACCCACCTTCCCACCAGAATTGTTCAAAAAGTCTCCATTTCCCCAAGTTCAGTTACCCGGAAAACGACCTTCTTTGACCTTGTGATTGACCTTGTTTGATCTCTTCATTCTTATTTTTATAATTCAGAGAGCATAGTTGGCAGTCCATGTCTGAAGGTAATTAAAAACCTTCTCACCTTGAGGTCGATTGGATTTTATTGTTGGTTTATTCCTATATGCGTCCATTTATACAAACATTCCACTTGAAGTGCTGTGAGTAATTAGCATATTCATTGTCACGTAACTTTGCAAATTCAAGTGGAATTTAATATGCAAGCAGCATTCTCTCAGTAGCCTTGTAGCAACAAAGCTTCCTATTATTTCTACAAGGAAAAGAAAAACGAACAGGAAAAGGGATTTGCTGCGTCCTTTGCTGGAGAAAGCAAAGGGCAACTTTCACTTTCCAACTGTGGCCTTCAAGTCTCGGTTTCATTGGGAATTCTTCCTGAAATCTCGTTCTCACTACCCGGGTTTTGGTCAGGAAGAAAAGGCGGGTGCTTCCTTCCCTGATTTTAAAATTCCACTACAAAAACAATAAAAATTTTGATTTCCGTCCAAAGGAATTTTCATAAAAGCGACGTCTTTGGGTTCTGATTGTGAATCTCTGCATTGAGATACGGTGGTAAGTTTTGCATATCACTGATAACCACAATTCCATCCCGTTGAAGCAGTGCTTTTAGCAAAGTTGCAAAATATTTGTCAATTCAGTCCCATTAACGTCATTGACGCCGCAGTCAGTGGGTGCTCGTTTGTCGGAACGCTGATTGGCGTGGTGTGTGTTTTTTATCATTCAAGCTCACTCCAGGTTTACTTTAAATCCTGTTTATCATCCACTTTATTAGGCTTTATTCAGATCCAGCAGCCACCAAGAGTGGTTAGTTAAGCTCCTTTAACGCACTGCATGACATGGCAAGGCAGAATCAGTCAAGATCAGGAGCAGAGGGTAATAAAAAGCGTTTTTACAGCCACACTGGCGACAACAATTCACAGCCCATCCGGTTCTCAAAAGTAGACTCTCGTAAATCACCGTTCTCTGACACCTTGTCTCATTTCAGTTGCAGGATACTCGCCCTGAGACGCAGACGTGTCATTGCCAATCCCCTGTCACTCCTGTGCTGTCAACTGCTGTCAAGGACATGTCGCTAAAGGTTACTCTCATCACTCACTCACTCATAAGTGTAACTTGTTTTTACGGTATTTTCTTTTTCAGAGGGAGACACGCCTGGACATTCAGCTCCATCGAGCAGCACTTGCAGGAGACAGAGACACAATTACACGAGTACTGGAGACAGGAAGGGTCCACGTGGACTGCAAAGACTCCGTAAGGACCTTGATTTAGTTCCATAATGGCTCAATTGATGATTTGAGATTGACTATTAGGATGGGACGACTCCGTTGCACATTGCAGTGGTTGGATGTCACTACACTTGCGTAGTCGAGCTGCTAGAACAAGGTGCTAATCCAAATTCAAGGAGACATGAGGTACACACACATGAGCAAATTCAAATGGGATTTTGTACAATTTGGATTTGGAAGTAGACTGGAGCGACACCACTGTTCCTTGCGAGTCAGGTCGGGGACTTGGAAATTATCCGCGAGCTCCTCAAACACGGTGCAAAAGTGAAGCTGTGTAATGTGGATGGTGGCTCACCTTTGTTCGTGGCTGCGCAATGGGGCCACGTCTCATGCGTTAATGAACTCCTCTCCGCTGGTGCCTCTGCGACGCAGCCAATGAAAGACAAAGCAAGTCCGCTCTTTGTCTCTTGTCAAAATGGAAACTACGGAGTGGCCCTTGCTCTCCTGGAACACGACGTCCCTGTCGATTCAAAAAGAAATGACGGAGCTACTCCTCTATGGATCGCATCTCAAATGGGGTGGACGGACATTTGCGCACTTTTAATCAAATACGGAGCAAACCCAAACGTTTTACGAAACGTAAGATTCTTATGGATTTTGCGATTTTTCCTTTTGACTTGAACGGCCTCCATTTCAGGACGGAGCTTCTCCCTTGTTCAAAGCCTGCCACAAAGGCCATCTGGAAATTGTGAGATTATTATTAAAACGACGACCGCAGTTGGGGATCCTTCCTGTAAGTGAAACAATTTATGTTTTGGCAGTGTTGAATTTCAATTTCCCTTTTAATTAGAATGGACAATCATGCTTGCACGGAGCTGCGATGTTTGGGCATGAACTGATTGTGAAGGTCCTCCTTCGGGCTGGTTCAGACGCACGACTGCGCAATAAAGACGGACTCCGTGCGCAAGCAGTAGCTCTCAAAATGGGGTTTGAGAAAGTGGCAGATCTCCTGGACACTGGCGACTTGATCTGATTAGAAAGACACATTTTGTCTCCGCTCTGTGATACAAAAATAAGCAAAATGAATGTGTTTTCTGAAAGTTTCCTGTGTAAAATCCTATGTTATTTATTAAAAACAAATAAACATTGGCAGAGATTAAATTCATCGATATTTTTTACGGGTTAGTTTGGCAATTTGTTATGACGTCTGACAGTGATTAAGAGGAATTGGAGAGCTCTCCTTTCGCACAGCAAATTAATCAATTTTGACCTTTTCTTTACCATCCAGCGTCAACTTAATAATAGCGGAAGCATAATGATAAGCATTTTGTAATAAGAGTTGACATTGGCCCTTATTCAAGGCCACCTTGCTTGTCCTTTAGGACATCGGATGTCATCGGAAGGGCAATGGACATCACTACAATTAGAATGTTTGACCCCCTTTCTCCCCTGCTGTTCATTTTCCTTCGTCAGAACAATCAAAATAAAACCTAAATCCCTTTCCATTTGAACAAAACTAAAATTGCCCCAAAATCCATGTCAACTGGGTATAAAAACATGCCATCGTCCGCTTCCATTTACCCATCAGTTCCATTCTAACCAAAGGACCAAACTCTGCTGCCGCTGACCAGTCCACTCATCACTCCAGACAAAAGGTTATTCAGACACTAAATAGTAAATTGAAGATTCTTTCTACAATTTGTAATTGTACTTCATTTCTTAAACACTTTTCTTAATTCCAGGTTAACATGGGAGATCGAAACCAAGAACGAATGGATAAACTGGAGAAAGAAAACGATGCATTGAAAAAAAAAGTTGATGCGTTGGAGATTCAAGTCCAACGTCTCCGTTCACTCGTCACGACTCTCTGGACATTCGTCACGACTCTCTGGAACGAGGGACTTCAACTCCGGTCTCTGGTCATGACTTTCTGGAACGAAGGCTTGCAACTCCGGAGAGTTATGATGATCTTCATCGCAATGATTCATCATTTCTGCATTCGTATCCAGACCCTCCAAGACCATAACGAAATACTTGCAGCACGAGTAGAGGAGGTTGAAGATGGATCTGCATTGGTTGCCCGCATTCGTTTATTGGAAAATCAGATCGAGCAACTAAAAATCAAGAATGATCGCCTGGAAGCTGAGCTTAATGCTAGAGGTAAGCATCAAGTCTGAAACTTTCACTAGAGAAATCACTTAATATTTGAAACAAGGCTAATTCCATTTTTATTAATGTTTCCAGGTAACCCTTTGGACACAACAGCGAATTCGGACCAATCAAACTTACCCAAATAAACTCATCCAGTCACGCTCAGGCATTTTTCTGACACTGCTTCGAGGATGTTTTTGATTAAACTAATAATGTAATTAATGGATTTGGATTATAAATGTAAAGGATGCTATTTTCAAGTCTTGCCCTTATTTAAAGTTTCGCAAATTAAAATGGCCCTTTTTTCAGTTTTTGAGATTTTGAGATTTGTATTGATTGGTTTATTCCGAGTTTGGTGTCCAGCATTTAACCGTCTAAACTTACAACCAGCAAACAGACAAATGACTAACTGCTTGTCTCTTTCTTTTCAGGTCCTTACAGCTGCAGGTCATATTTCAAGCAATCAAGACAAGGTTAAGACAAGGACGTAAGACAGTGACGTATGGAGACAGACGTACAACATGGGACTCGAATTGATTAGAAACGGAGAAACACCTGAATAATTAGTTCAATAAAAATAGTGAAACTGTCATTTACTTATTTATTTTTTAGTTCATGGACTATTTATTTAACCATTCGTGGAGTAAGGGAGTGAATGAAGTGGACGGATGATGTTGGAAGTGACAGTTTAACTTTTAATTAGGTGTGTAACTATACGTTCAAGGGTATTCCTTAATCTTCCTTTAGCTGACCTTTAACTGATGACCTTGTAAACAGTGTCATGCTAAACTAACCTGAAATTAATGTTAACCAAGTCAGTGTAGGATTTGTTTAGCCCACTTCCTGCCAGGTCTAAAATGTCTAAAATGGTCCCATGAAGAGTGTTACGTGTCAGTAGAGTGTCATGATTCAGTTGTCATGTCAGATCAATAAGCGATGAGCCTTTTAACCCTGTCATGTCAAACCCCATCCTGTAATTAATGTCAACTAGAGTGACATTCAGGTGTTGGAATATAAATCTACGCAAGTCTTCCCAAGATAAAGTAGTACAAGGTGTGACTTTAGTTCAGAAATGTCACCAATAACAAACGTTTTATTCTACGCAAGTATGCTCAGCTCCCTTCCGAGTCTTCTGCACAGGAATGCAAAAATAAGGGAAGCCCGTGATGCAGCGACATCTCAGTTCAGCACGGGAGATACATTCGACTATATCATTGTCGGAGGTGGTTCCGCCGGTTCCGTTTTGGCCAATCGTTTGTCCAGAAATAGACACATGCAGGTTCTGCTGGTGGAGAGAGGCGGTGACCCTGACCCCTTGCAGCAAGTGCCTATGCATACGAGCATGCAGATTTGTCCAGCGACTGACTACAGCTACAAGACTGTCCCACAAGATGATTCCTTCCATGCCTCTGACAATGTAAACTGCCTGACCTCCATGGCCCAGTTCTAATAAGTTTTGTATTTGTGCAGATGCTGCACAACGTGAGAGGAAGGGGGTTGGGTGGGAGTGGGAACATGAACTACATGGTCTATCAACGTGGTGTTTCAAAGTCCTATGACGAATGGGCAGAACTGACTGGTGACCCCATCTGGTCATGGGACAATGTCCTCCCTGTTTTCAAAAGGATGGAAAACTACCGCGGTCGTCATCAGCCTATGGACACGTACAATGCCATTTCAACAGGTCTAACTCTCAATTATAATGTTCTAATGTCATTTGCACATGCGCAGGAGGTATCACTCTGTCGGTGGCGAAGTCATTGTCTCAACTCCGTCATTTAAACCTTCTTCCGAATACTTTCTCGATGCTTGCAAAGAACTGGGGTTGAATATTGGAGATGTGAATACTGGAGTTCACAATTCACCTGCAGTTGATTTGATCGAGTACAAGATCAACGGAGGGAAGAGATGGGGACCTTACCATGCTTTCCTCCGACCAATCATGGGCAGGCCAAATCTCCACATCTACAGATACGCTCAAGTGGTCAAAGTCAATTTAGAGAACATGAGAGCTACGGGAGTGACTTATATCCGCCATGGAGTCACTCAAACCGCATGGGCAAGAAGGGAAGTCATTCTCAGCGCAGGTGCAATTGATTCTCCTAAGATTCTGATGCTATCTGGAATCGGGCCTCAGGAACATCTCGAGTCTCTCCAGGTTTAACCCTTTCAAGCGTTAAACCTTGACAGCATAACTGTAAGTCAAGTATATTTTGCAGATCCCGGTGGTGAAAGACTTGCCAGTTGGACAGAATTACCAAGACCACTTGGCCACATTTGTGGACCGAATCCAATTCAAGCAAAGAGGAGTGGCCTACGTCCCTCCGAGAGATCTCACGCCGTCTTCCGTTGCCGAGTACCGCATGCGTGGCACAGGTAAGAACATATTAAGATCGAATCGAAACTCCACTGTATATTCTTTTCATAAATTCCTTCCGTAGGTCCCCTGAGTGTTCCTGGTGCTTTATTTGCTGTTGGCTATTACTCAACTTCGCTAAACCCTGACCCTGAGATTCCTGATTTTCAGTACTTTGTGGGCAGTTCTTATATAATAGGGAACCCAATGTGTATCCCGGGTGTCACACCATTGGAAAAGATCAGCGAAATGAAGGAAGAGCCCGATGCCAACATCCTTCTTCTCTGCTTTACGATCCCACACACTGTGGATGGAGAAGTAAAGCTAAAAAGCAAAGACCCAAATGGTAAGAAAATTATACAAAATTGCCTAATGCAAACTTCAGAATTAATTGTAGTACATATTTCGAACTCCAATTCCTCTAGATGATCCACTGGTTGATCCTAAATTCTTCAGTGATCCAAGGGACATGCCTCGATTCATTGAAGGTTATAGCCATTTATTCAATCATTTGTGAATAAATACTTTATTTTTGCAGGTTTGAAATACACTCTTGGGATTTATGAGAATTCCACAGTTTACAAGAATTTGGGAGCTGAAGTGATCCTCACAGTGCCTGAAATGTGTAGTGATTTGGAGTACAGGAGTGACGACTTTTGGGAGTGTTACATTCGGTTCTACACGGGGACACTCTGGCATCCATTGTGCACTTGTCCCATGGGTATGTCACACACGCTTTCCAATCCTGCGAATCCAAATCTTGAAATACAATTTGTTATTTTAGGGAAAGTTGACGATCCTAAGAGCGTCTTGGATTCAAAATTAAGGTTAACATTCTACAGAAAAAAAGTTTCCCATTTAATTTTGTTTTTTGTGTACAGAGTACTCGGAATTGACCGACTCCGGGTCGTTGATGGGTCAATTATGCCAAAAATTATCAACACGAATCCCCAAGCACCGATTTACATGATAGCAGATGTGGCATCTGAACTCATTCTAATGGACGCTCAGAGGAATCTTTGAAATAAAAAAACTCACGCAAAAACCCTCAATGAAATAAAACAAAATGGTAATGACACATGAATTTGAGTTTTAAATCTCCAGCGTGAGTTGACATTGACATCCTTACTTAGGTTACCAATTTATTCAGGGTAGGATCATTGAGGGACAAAATGAACCCCTTTTTACCATCACCAGAGAGTGAAACTAATTCTGAAAGAAAGGAACCCTTATTTTAAACCCATGAAGTACACAAGACAAAGTTGAAGAATTTCAGTTAATAATTTAAGAATAACTGCTTTAACTTTAAGTAGGAATTCAAACAGTTCTAATAATTTGGTTGATCTTGTCGGCCAGTTCGTCACGCTTCTTGGTGAAGAGAGCATCTTGGTCCATGAATTGCTGACGACTCATTTTCCCAATTACCAACTTTTCAGCTGCTTGTCCGTAAGCGACGTGAGTCTCCCAGAAACCTCGGTCCAAACGTTGCAGTTCCAGCAAACTAAAAAGAATAGTTAATAATGTAAATTCAATATAGTCCTGGATTTATAATTCTTACGTTTCGGCCACTTCTGGATGATCTGCCTTGGCCTTGAGAATGACGTCGTTGATCGCCTGGGTCTCATTCTTGTGCTCCGATGTCAAGTTCTTGAGCGATGATTGGTAGGACGTGGAGTCCTTGTTCGTCTTCAGTTTTGAAATCTGAGATTCGAATGTTTCGTAAATCCCTGCTCGTTTGGCGTGGCGTCGGAGCACAGACTCGACAACTCCGGAACTCTTATTTGTACTTCCTCCTTTAGACGAAGAAATGGAAAAGTCAAGACGAACGTAGACAAGGACGGTGAGGAACAGAACGAAAAATGCAGCAACAATAACCAACGGCTCACGGAAAAGATAAATCTGCAAGTGGAAAATCAGCATAAGTTAAAGATTTTTGAGAGGCGTATAATTATTAGAGATAAAAATACCTTTGGAAAAGTGTACTCGAGAGTGAAGTCCTGGATGTGATTTTCCACCAAATTCTTCCCGACGAGGGTCGTGACAGGGCGTCCAGTGACATCCAAATAGGTGAAGTGAAGTGTCATTGGCAACTTCTTCAGTTCGTAGGGAGTCTTCAACTTGAGGTCAGTTGAACCCTCTGGTAGGATGATTTTGACAGTGTAGTCCTCCACAACCATGGAGTCAAAGACATGATCCAGAATGCGCATGTTCAAGTAGTACCGGCTTCCTTCGTTGAACAGGTACTCGTATGATGGTAAATTGTAGCCAATCACGTAGCGGGTCTTCCAGCCACCAAAAAGAGGGAATCGTGGTCTCAGCGTTAGCTCAACAGAGTCGTGCTTCACGTACATGTTGGAGGTTGAAATATTCCCAACGTCATCCCGATAGTAAACGTCCCGTGCAGAAGCAGGCAAAATCGTCTTGAAAGCCTTGATTGAATTGATTCCTGAATTATGCTCCCGTTGGTAATCAAAACGTGAGAAAGAACCCTGTCACAGAGTGT
>VNWY01001584.1:0-13560 GCA_009869845.1 Pseudachorutes palmiensis
GTCTTGGTTGGGGGCTTGCTCTATTTGAAAAGGAACAATTTGGAATTCTTGTACAATCGACCTGCCTGGGGAATCGCGTCGTTGGTAAATTAGACTCTTCCTCTTCATCAATTATAACTTGAACTACAGTTTAAAATCTTTCGATTCCAGTTCATCGTTTTCTGCTTTACTTCGGGACAAATGTGGAATTCAATTCGGTGAGTTTTCTAAATGAAATATGGGATGATTTATGAGTAATCTTTCTTGAATCCATTTCCAGGGCTCCTCCAGTGGTACAAAGGACACAAAATGGCGGAATTTCGTACATCCACCGCTCCTCCCAGGGACAACTAGTCATTGAAACGTACATTGTGTTTCTACTTAGTAAGTCCATAACGTTTCATTGAATTGGTAAACCAGAATAACCTTTTGATCTCTTAACTCAAACAGATGCAGCTATAACAATCGGCATGATCCTGCTAATTGAATCTGGAAAGGGGAAGGGTGACATCAGGAAGCGTCGTATTATGCTCATCGTTGGACTCGGCATGTTTGCCATTTTCTTCGGCATGATTCTGTCCATTTTCAAGTCAAAGGCTCATGGTTATCCTTACTCGTTCATCATGAGTTAGGGAATTACTTATTGATTTGTAACCATCATACTTATATTCACATGAATAAAGTAACAGGAAGTTCAGTTTTGTTGTTTACACGCAAACAGCTGCCAGATAATTTAATTTCTGCAATACTGGATTTCTCACCAGACATAAGGGATCACAGCCTTCCGGTTTTTAGGATAATTCGGGAATTTCTCTTTGTACCAAATGTGATTCATGACACCACTAGGAATCTAAAGAAAAATCAAAACATTAAAATGTGCTCAGGACTTTGGTTGATTTGGGGCTTACTTGATTTCCAATGACCCAAAACAAAATGGCGTTCCAGCACGGATTCTGGAATGCAAAAATGACGCTAAAGGAGAAATAAATCAGCATTTCAGCAAAGTAATTTGGACAGGAGATCAGTTCGAAGAGTCCTCCGCGTGGGATTTGGTGACGCTTTGACACAACGGTGTTTCCTAAAAAGGTGATTTGCATGAACATTACAAAACATGGTTTTGAAATAAAGCTACAATTTTGAACAAGTAGCACCACTCACCTTTCTTTCGTAAATTGGCAAAAGTGACATGAGCTCGGTACTGCTGGAAAGTTCCATACAGGAATATCAAAATTCCTATGGCATGGTAGACATTGACCTCGCTCCTGATTCCTGTCCATGACACTTGGCCAACTGGTAAGATGAGAGCAATTATAACACTGAAAACTAAACACAAGAAATTGTCTGTTTACCTCTGCCGGTGCTGTCAACGGTGAAACCGGGACTGTAGGCTATCAAGCTCAGCGTTGACCCTGTGTAATGTAGAGGTACTGCTGGAAAGTTCCATACAGGAATATCAAAATTCCTATGGCATGGTAGACATTGACCTCGCTCCTGATTCCTGTCCATGACACTTGGCCAACTGGTAAAATGAGAGCAATTATAACACTGAAAAATAAACGCAAGAAATTGTCTGTACATTACCCCTGCCGGTGCTGTCAACGGTGAAACCGGGACTGTAGGCTATCAAGCTCAGCGTTGACCCTGTGTAATGTAGGAATCCAATGAGGTAATGGGCCACGTTCATTTTCGTATCTGAGAAAACGTTCACAAATCTTGTTTCATAGTATCGTCGAGTGACTTGAATCAGGAACATGAACGACACCAAAAGACTCGTAGCTGGGGTCACTGTAAAAGGAATAAGAAGCCAATTTAAGTTTTGCAGACAGGAAATGATTGCTCCATAGCCGTAATTTACCTAACGATGCTCTGGGATATCCAGCAAGAGTTTCCAAAAGGGTGGAAAGCGATGCACGAACGGTTGATTCATTTCCATTGAGCAGGTACAGCTGGACTAGGGTGAAGAAAATGACAGACTGGATGACAGTGCAGTACAAGTAGAAGTGAGAAAACCAGCTGGAAATCAATCAAAATTAACTTTAGGAGGATTACTGGAAGAGATAGTTTGATTTAGAATTAATATTACCTTTTTGGAACTTCAACCCACTTTACAAACGCTGATTTCTCACCAGGAACAGCGTTAGCTCGACCATATCGAAACAGAGCCAGGACAATCGGAGGAAGGAAGGCGTCACTAACAACATTATTTGCAAACAGGCCAAAAACAAAGATTGACGCGCCGAGTATAACGAAAAGAATTACAATAATACTAGCTTCAAGCATCGTCGTCTGCGTACACTGACAACGTGTGATGATTGATGGTAGAAAAATGTGCAAAAAGCAAAAGGAATTACACAAAACCCTCTCTTGAGATGACACTTGACATTATGATACTTGAAAAGTGAAAATTGTCCTTTTATAACCTTTGGAGAGATAGGATGTATACCAGAATCCAGGGAACTGTTTTACCAGTAAAAACAATACTGTAATTATATACTTCCCAGTCCTAAAGCTGTCGAATCCCTAATCAATTGGAAAGTGTGATTACAATGCCTTTCAACATCCAGAGCCCATCAATTTACTACAGTGACGAGCAGTTAACTTGTAGAGCCTTGATGAGTTTAGAATGACTTAATTACTTAACTTTTGATTGACTTTGAAGGAATGTGTAGACTGTAGAGCAGCATAGCAGGTGTGTGTTGAGGGCTCATTAGGGAGGGCTTCTGTCTCACAGCTTCTTATTCATCGCACACATACAAGGAATGGTCCTTACGGTTCAAGGCCTTGTTGGCTTTAGTCCCCTGATCGTATACCAAATACCCAATCAAGAATGCTGCAAAAAAAACGAACTTATTGTTAAATCCACCTCAAGTTGAATCATTAGGAACTTTTTAGCAATTTCTTACGTGGTCCCACAGTGAAGACGTTTTCTCGGATTCGTCGAATAGTATTTGGGATACCCTTCGAAATTAATCCTGCGAAAGCTCGTTGTTCATAAGGTGAGATAGAGTAGGTAATCAATCCCCGGATTTTAGCCAAGTTCCCGAATACCAGATGACCCATTGTGACTTGTGACTTGGCTGGTCCTGTGGAAAATCCATATAAAATTGCAAATCGGTCATCATCAATGAAACATCAAAATTAATGCAAATCATGACGAAATGCAATCTCGTGGACTTACCGAAATGCGTTCTTTGACCTTTAGTGGCAACTATACGTCGATAAAGTATCGTAGAAATCCAATTAGTTGATCGAACTTTCACAGATGACAGAAATTCAATTTTCTCAAAAAAATGAGAAAAGAAATAAAAATGCGAGCTTAGAATTTTTTTGCACGCTTGAATCATGCTTTTTTCCATTTGAATTTTGGGGCCTTTTCCCAGCGACATTTCATCCTGGAAAAATTTTGGAGCGAAGTGAGACTTCTGGATAAATTAGGTTTTTCCTGACAGGTGAAATTAATCTGTCAGTTTGTAAACCTTAGGTAATTTGCAGCGATTATTTCATTGGTGGACATTGTACCGGACGGATCGAACTCATGATTCCACTCCAATAAATACGAATGCTGAAGTGCTTATAAAGCCAGTGAAGCGTCTCTCCTCATTCCTTTAGTCCGCCACTGGCATTTGGACTGTGTACTGAACCTAGTAAAACCACTGATAACTACAGTTAAATCTTTACAGTTTCCAGTTCATTGAATTAATCCACATGCAAGGGTCAACTACCTTCTCACTAATCAACAAGGAATCAAAACAAGTACCTCCAACCGCCCAAGACTTTTAAGGTTGAACCGTGTCCTCTAGATACTATTTCCTCTGCGATTTTCTACGACCTTCCTGAAATATCGAAAGGTAAAGGCCAAATACAAACATGCGAATTGAAGCAATTCCACACTGGCTTCGGTTTTTTTGGTGTTGGATTTGTCATTTGAAGATCTAGATGTGTACTTCGGTTTAATCTGAGGACGCTACAAAGAACGAAATTATAAACTAAAACGTTTGGTTTTGGAAATGACCTTTCAACCGTAATGTCATATTGTGGTGTCATATTGGCACCAGGACTTGATTTCACTCTCTGAAATTGGTCAATTGCTAGAAGATATCGCGTCGTGGAGTATTATTCCGCTTCCTTGGTTTGTTGACCCCCTTCATGGCCATCGGTTTTTAACTCCTTGGCTTTTAACTTTTGTCCCAATTCCCATCCTCTCTCGCAACCATTGGAAAAACACTGATTTAACTTTTTATTTTTTTATTTTTAGATAAACAGAATAAGATCATCCTTTGGAATGGAGTCAAGTGGGATAGATCACGAATTCTGCTCTCATCTACACCGTGACGACGCTTATCAAGAACGTTTGATAATGTCAACCTGGCCTTGCTCTCACGCACTTAAGAAGCTCTTGAACTTTAACTTTGGATGTGCAACTAGCGGTCTAAAGTCTAAGAAGTCAAGGATGACCTGGCCCGTAGCCTTGATGGCTGTGATACTCATGTTCTCAGTTCTATTAGAATTCTCAATGGTCTCATGTTTACCCGTGGTGACATCACCTGTGTCACAAACAGAAAATCCGTCCAATATCCTCATCTCCACGCCCTCAGAAGCGCTTCCCAAACACCATCTTCGTCATCAGCGTCATCGTGAAAAGCATCATAAACACCATCATCACCACCACAAGCATCATCACTTACATCATGACATGAGCAGCGTAGAGGTAAGTGTCTTCACTTCCGGGATTCCCCAAGTACAATCTAATCTAATCGGAATTTCTGCTTTTGTGCCAATTAGCAGTTGGTTGACACCAGTGGCTCTTTGTCAATTGTCTCATCGCTCGATGTCCTACGCCAGAATATGCTTTTGGAACTACAGCGGAAACGGATAAGAGACGCTACGAGTAAACAGGTCAAATTCAACAAGGAATTTCTAGAGAAAATCGGATGAAAAGCATTGACGGGATGAGCGTCTCCCTGAACAAAAACTTTCTCAATACATCAATCCAGTGACCTCAAACTTAGGAGGGTTGACCCAGTACAAAATCCAGAGTTTCCAGTTCCACCGCTACACGATCTTCCAATGGCAAGCTTTTGTCTCAATATACTGAATCTATTTCATAAAATAAAAATAGAAAATAACTATTTGAAAACTGAACAAGAAAGACGCCATGCAGAAAAATTATTTTTTCATCTAAGAGTAAAATTCTTTAAAACCCGAACTGATTGAACACAAAATAAAAATTGAACAGTTTCAAAACGTGGAGTTAAAAATGGATTTTTCGGAAATTGTACAGAATGTTTTCCAGAAATTGCATTTTCCCCGATTTTTCCAGGTATGGAAATTTTCATAAAATGGAATCCTCTTGAGTTTTTTGTGATGAAGAGGGAGGAAAAGGGAGAGGGATTTGTGTGGCTTTTTTAGAAGACGAGGGCTGGAATTTCTTTTGTTTTTTTTTGGAGCCAGTTCGCTTCGCTTTTCAGCAGGAGAAGCGGCGGCATCATCTCCCGAATCTCCGAAAACTTAAGCAAAAAACAGGCCAGAAAGGAAGCCATTTCAGACAGCTCCACCCACTGCCACACAACGCTGCTGATACAGAGGTAAACGAAAACATACACAATGACCTTTGTAACACGTCTTGAGAGGTCATTGAACTCGTTCTATCCATCCTCTTCTAGTGTGGCATTGGAATTGGAGGTCATTGGTTACTCCCTCCTTCAGCGCCTTATCATCATTGTCATCTCGAGCTCATAAGGTCAAGTAGAGGAGTTGATGACCTCGTCATCGGACAAAGGAACAACACTCCGAAGCACTGTCCAAAGACAGAGCTGTTTTCCTACAGTGAGTTCCTACAGAGAACTGTCCTTTGTCCTGTACATTTGCTAGCTGTTGATTTGTGCTTCAGCTGGAGGTGGAACCATTCCCTTCTTCCTGACATTTGCGGTCAGACCTTGTACCCTGCCCTAGGTCAAGACTAAAAGTATGAACAGATTCGAACATGTTGAGAAGATTGGAGAAGGGACTTATGGTGTTGTGTACAAAGCAAAGGATATGCATCAATCCAATCGGATTATTGCCCTGAAGAAGATAAGACTTGATGCGTAAGTGCTTAATGCTTGAAAAGTTGTTTACTTTAGTCATACTTTGAGTTACATTGTTGTGGACTTTTGACTCATGCTGCAAGCAGCACTGGACACTGGAGGAACTGGACAGTTTGAGTAGACAGGGAGCCGTAGCTGTGAGTATATAGTGATTTTAAAACCTATATCACAGCCCCGGTTACCCTATCTACAAAACTGTGGAACATCAACCCTGGACTAGGAGGCAAAGAACAAAGAAGCATTTTATTAGTGGATTTAAGAACATTAGAACACTGAGTTTATGATTTGTAACGAATCTGTAACATTCCAGGGAGTCTGAAGGGATTCCTAGCACTGCCGTTCGGGAGATTTCGCTATTACGAGAACTGGATCATCCCAACATTGTGAAGTTACTTGATGTTGTCCATGCAGAGAAGAAACTGTACATGGTCTTTGAGTACATGGAGATGGACCTCAAAAAGTAGAAACGCTGATTTAGATTAATCAGAAAATTTGTCCCTAACCGTTTTCTACCTTTTCAGGTACATTGATACACAAACGCTGGGATTATCCATTTCTCAAATCAAATCTTACGTAAGTTTTTACTTACGACGCTTTAGGATTTGGTTATAATATAATAATAAATATAATAAATAACTGAATGTTGAATGTTTCTCGACAGATCTGGCAGATTCTCCTAGCCCTCATCTTCTGCCACTCTCATCGCATCCTTCATCGTGATTTGAAGCCACAAAATCTGTTGCTAGATTCGAAAGGGAATCTCAAGCTCGCGGATTTCGGACTGGCAAGGGCTTACCAAATCCCGATGAAGTCATACACTCATGAAGTTGTGACCCTGTGGTACCGTGCTCCGGAAGTCCTCCTGGGTGCTAAATACTACACAACCACAGTCGACCTATGGAGTGTTGGGTGCATTTTCGCAGAAATGGTGAGCACTCGGAAATTCCTGAATTTGGAAACAATGAGTTTAAAGTTAGTTGGTGATAAAGCGATTTCGAATTGCAGATGACGAGTAAGCCTCTCTTCCCCGGTGATTCAGAAATTGATCAATTATTTCGTATCTTCCGGACTCTTGGCACTCCGGATAACAGTACCTGGCCAGGTGTATGTCAACTCCCGGATTTTAAAGCTTGCTTTCCTCGGTGGGCTACACAAGATCTTCGTACTTATATTCCAATCCTGAACAGTTATCCCGATGCCTATGATTTCATCAATGTAATTCTCACAAAGCATTTCCTCCTTCAACACACGAAAAACTAATTGTTATTTATCTGTTTACAGAAACTCCTCACTTACAACCCATCTTTGAGGATCCAAACTACTGATGCAATGAAGCACGCATTTCTGTCTGACGTCTACCAAAAATAGTTCCGTTTAAAACGACAACTGGTACAGGTACAGACAGATTCTTCGTTACTTCAGACTTCAGAAATAATGCAGAAATAATAACCCATCATTTTAACGAAAAAATAAAATAGAATGTCGTCAATATGGGAAAATTGTAGATTTTACACAAGATGTTTAACGTAGTAGTAGTGGAGGACAGGAGCAAGCGATTCCATGGCTCTGCTGATGCTGATATTGGCATAGTTCACTTGATCATAGAGATGGGTAATGACCTCGAGAACTTCAGGTTGTTTCAGGCCTTTGACTCTGATCAGAATTTGGCTGCAAGACTGCCCAATACTCCCGATTTCATCGCAAATGCAGTCCACTAGACTTTTGGGATTAATTAATCTTAATTACTTTGTCTCCAAATCAGATTTAAATGTCATTATTACTGTCTGAAGCAGAGGACGAGGTGCTCTAACGAAAACTTCCGGAGTTGTTCCGTTGATGGAGATTCAATTAGCTGAGTTAGGAATTCACTAATTCTGACAAAAATCCCATAGCAGAGAATCACGATGTCGGCCATAAGCTCAGTGGCAAAGGCGTAGATACTTGGTGGTGGAATTGATTTCTTGAGGAAAAGTAGTTTGATATAATGAAGAATCCTTCCGACCCCGTAATTGTGGAACTAAAACACGTTTTTTGATTTAGCAGCAACAGTTAGCGGTTTAGTTAGCGTCTTTTTACCTTTGCAATGAGGATGACCTTTGGCATGTAATCGATCTCAAATTCTTTCGCGTCGAGTTCCAGCGCCGCAGGAAAGTCAAAATCCTGCAGTTCCTTTTCCTCATTTACTTGAACAATCTAGAAAAATTATGACAAATTGGATAAGAATTCCCCAAAGATTGAAACCAACTTTGTAGATTTCGCTAATTTGTTTCCGTGCTTCTTCGCACGTTTCTCCAATGCCAGGGTCGTTGCTTTCTTTTCGTTGGATCGACGTCCTTGTCCTCTCGAAGTAAGTGACAAACGAAGCTTCCAAAGTCCCGATGTAAACGTATCCTAAAAATGACTCCTTTTTTATGCTTTTCTTTCAGATTCTGGTGAATTCGAACTGACCATCCTTCTGAGCAAAATAGTCAATAAAATCCAACTGCTGAACACCGCCTAAAGTCACTTTAGGACGACCGTCGACGATCCCCTTTACTCGAGAGATCCCATTTTTGGATTTGGGGACCTCCTCTGAATTTGGATTCATCGCTGCAAAGGATTTTTGACGGAGAGCTTTGAGATCAACTGGATTTTCAACCATAACGTCAGCCAAGATGGAGATGTTTACATCTTCGGAAGTTCCTTCTCCCTCAGATACTCGTCGTGTTTCTTGCGGTGGCTCAAGTTTGGTCATGGAAGCTGTAAATATTTCATGGAGTTCTTTATCCATCAAGGATTGGCCCTGTTCGTCGACCCCACGCTCTTCAATGTCAAATAGACTTTCTTGCCTTGATTGCTCCAATGACCGTTCTTGTGACAATGGTGGTGAATTTTTACTCGAGGGCACCTCAGGCACTGGAACAGGAAGTTGGTCAGCTTCGCCACCTTCATCAGCTACAAATGACAAAATTCCAGGAACGGCTGAGGCCGCAGAAGCCATGGCAGTTTCGAACATTCCGAAAAGTCTTGAAAAGTTGAAGTTGTTCAAGTATGGAAATGTGTCTGGCCTCCGACCGAAGAATGGATAAAATGAAACCATGGAATACGATGGAGAAACTTCAGCAGGTCCATTTCCAGCTCCGGGTTTCTTCCTACTACCACTGGCTTTAGCTCCTTGGCCTGGAAGTGAGTTCTTCCTGTTCGATGATGAATTATTTACAGGGTCAGTTCCAGCATCAGCATTACCCACAGGGGGCATAACCTCGGGAGTCGTTGTGTAGTATTCGTTAGCAATTTCTTCGGTTTCAGCAGGCTTCCAAAGGACGTTGTTTCCACCCTCTACTGGGTTTACTGGAACCGATGCCCTTGAGGATGGGGCCGCAGTCTCCATCCAAGTGGCTTCCGAAATTTCGTCATTTTGACTGATTGTGAGTTGATTGTAGGCTATACCCCTTAGGTCATCAGTCGGCACAGGGTCAGAGATCATGGGTTCGTATTCACGGAGGTCAACTGCATCGTAATTCTCTTGTTCCTGTGCTTCCGAAAATTGTGTTTCGGTTGTCTCTCGCCTCTCCGTCATTTTGTACAATTAAGGCACTTTAGGATTACTTGGTGCTAATAAATAATTGTTCAAACAGAGGCTACAACGTTGCTAACAGCATTACGACATGGGCAGCATCAGTAGGTAAAAAATTAGCTGTATTTCACCATTCTAAGATGTTTTGTGTTTTTAGTTTTGGTAAGTGATTTCTGAGGAGCATGGCGTTGACATGACACGACTGGGTTCACAAGACATTGTCGCTCAAGCGAATGTTAAACATTCCCCAGCATTTTTTGAATAAACCATAGCTTCCTGAGGCCCTTTGGTGAGACATCATGAGCTGCGATCAACACTTTGTAATCGTCAGAGTCGTTACACCTAGATAGTGGATCGGTGTCAACTGCCGGGCAATTGAAAGGTTCGATTCCCATTTTCTTGGCGATGATTCCCAAGTAGACGTCGTCAAATGTGAAGTACTTTGTGAACAACGAGCCGTAGTAGAAGTCAGTCACCACAGATTTTGACATGACCATTGCACCCGCATGTATAAACGCGGGGTAGCGATCATACGCGTATTCCTCCAATGACACATACCACTTGCTATCTGGAAACAATATAACGTTTAGATTGCCAGTGGAAATTCAAGTAAATCTCATAGGTCCGCATGCACCTTCGTTCCGAAAAGGGATCCGAATGTTATTAACTTTTCCAGCGAAGAGTTTAGCATCATCTGCCAAGTCAATCGGTTTCTCACCGTCGCTCGGATAACCGGCAGGATTCCGGAGAAACTTGAACACGTTCTTGATGTTGATGTAAAAGTCATCATCAACAAAGAATGCGAATCTGTAATTGGGACATGTTTCAACCAGCCATCGAATCCCAAGGAGCGTCTTGAGTGTATTGTTGTAGTAAGTGTCCAGAAAATCTCCTTGTACGATGTCCTTGTACTTTTCACTCTCTGCTGTAATTCTGTCAGCGATTTCATCCGAAGTATTCGTCAGTCCCTTAGGGTCCTCAACTCGGCCAAGGTTAAATACAGTCTTGATGGAAGCCTCAGAGTAGTCACTAACATTGCCCCTGTCGANGAGTAGTCACTAACATTGCCCCTGTCGACACAAATAAAACATTATTGCCACTTCGGCTAAAAACCAAAAGAATCGCTTGCTCCTTTACCAAGTGGCACGAATTGCAGCCCGTTCCTCAAAATTAGTACAAGCGGATTTGACGACAAGTACAAGTCGATATTCCCGACCTCCACATGCATCTTCAGCAGTCAGAATGAAGTTGATGTCTCTATGCAACGTATTTATTGGTTCGAATGGTACCTCTTTCCCCTCCCTGTAAAATCAGATCCAAGGGATTGTAAAAGATTACAAGATTTCCTTAATTAGTTGGTTTACCTGTACATGTTCACTAGTGCTGGAAAGTCTGGAACATCTAAAGGGTGTGAGAACTCCGAGTAGGGCAGTTCTAGGGTCGAATTATCAATGGAATAAACAGAATTGGTTGTCGTGGATAGTCCTGTCGAAAGGTCACTTGGCCAATTGTTGTACCCCAGGATGCCTAGAATGAACATCCCAATTACAAAGTACAGTGCACGAGGTCGTCTTCGAGCTAATTTTCCACAGAGAAAAATGAATATGATGGATATGTGTTTTTTGAGGTTCGTGGACATCCCGACTGGTTGAACTTGGAAAGGTCACAACAGGTCACCTCATTAATCCACTTTTACTTAAAACTTTCAATTCACAGCCTTCCAAATGCAAAAGCAGCCGCAAAGCAAGGGCAAGGACGGAACAGCAGCAGCGCAACGCAGTGAGCGAGGGGAGAGTTGTGGTTCAATTTTTTTTTGTCTTTTTCCCCCAGAAAGGTCAATGACCTCAAGTATCTGCGCAGCGCTGGACAATGGGAGTGCAACTTGACTTGTACTGTCCCTCTTGTCTGTGAATTCCAAGGGCATCAACCTCCTGGATTCATTTTACCCTCAACTTGCAGTAAGTTTAGTATATGTAGTCATTGTCGTGTCATCAGTCAAGATGCTGCGTTTGAAGTCACGGACCTTGAGAGTCATTGGTTTCAGCTGCGTCGTGTGCATGGTGCTTTACAATTTACAACTGAGCTACCGACCTTCTGTTAACCTGGATGTCGTGGTGCCAAGAGACCTTTGGGACAGGCGACCTGCCCCTGCTGCCTTCTTTGCCCAGTTTCACTGGACATGGGTACAAAGTGCTGTCCCTGGAGTCCTCCCATCAACTCCGCCAAAACGAATTCTGCTCTACATGCAAAGGGAGCATTGGGGCTACCACCCTGACACACCCACATACACAAAGTGTCCACACCTTATTGGTCCACACTGCAACTTCACCACCAACCGCTCAGAAATGTCCACCGCGGATGTGGTTGTGTCATGGGAGGAATGGGACTACTCCATTGTCCTCCCAGCCAACACAACCCATGTGTTCTATCTGATGGAGCCGAACTACCACTTCGAAGGGAAGCTGACTCGACCCAATGACATACTGGCATCGTTCAACCAATGGGAATCTCAGATCAGAATTCCATACGGAACATGGAGGGAACATGACCATCCTCTCCTGACGGCAATAAACACAATCAACTACGCCACCGGGAAGTCAAGGATGGCGGCTATCTTCGTGTCCAACTGCGGCGGATGGAACAATCGTCTTTCATTTGTCGAGAAGCTTCAGGAGCAGGACATTCAAGTGGACATCTACGGCCGCTGTGGGACATTCAACTGCCAACGCGATGAAAGTGAGCGTTGCTTTGAGCTCCTTCGGAAAGACTACAAGTTCTACTTGGCGTTTGAAAATTCTAACTGCAGGGAGTACATTACGGAAAAGTTTTTTGAAAACGCCCTACTGTAAGAATTACATCAAATCGTAGAAAATGCATAACCGTACTTGATTTAATTTCCCAGGCTCGATGTTGTTCCTGTGGTCCTTGGTGCTCATCCTCAAGACTACAAAGCCATTGGTCCACCTGGTTCTTACATCCACGTCCAAGACTTCCCGAGTATCAAGGCACTGGCTGACTACTTGAAGTATTTGGACAAGAATGACGATGCCTACAATGAATATTTCCAGTGGAAAGGAAGAGGGGAAGTGATGGTGCCGTACAAAAAGGACTTGCTCTGCACCATCGGCTCCATGCTTTCTTACGAAGAACTCGTCCCAAGGGACAAGAGTCAAAATGTCCGGACGTGGAATGAAACCAAGTCACGCTTCTGTCTTCCCGATGGACAATGGTACTGGCCACGGGTGGATTATTGAATTAAACTTCAGTTTCACCATTTTAAGATGTTTTGTGTTTTTAGTTTTGAGTCCACTTGTAATTTTTATTTTAACACTGCTTGTCAACTTAGTACTTCTTATCAGTTACCAGCCTCCATTTCCAATGTCTGAAAATACAAAGTGATAGAGCTATTAATCGGGAACTAATTTGGGGGTCCGAAGCGATGACCTTCTTGAAGACAGTTGGACACCGGATCAGCGAGGGGATTAATGACAGAAGGTCTACTTGCTTCATCTTCCAAAGGCTCAGCATCTCTCTTCAACGGAACAATGTCGCATCAATTACTCGGGACCATCCCTTCTGGGAAAGAACTCCAGTATAGTTTAATTTTTAATTGTCAGGGGGAAGGCTTAAGCTGTCTGTTCACAACTTTCTGGTTAAGTTCCATGCGCATGCTTGATGCAACAACTGGTCGTTGGAATGCATGAGTTCAGGACTGGTTTTCTAAAATTAAAGTTCGTGGAGTGAGAATGAAGCCTCCATTGCTGTCCGTAATGGACTTAATGAACAACAATGAGATGATTGACGGGGTACGTTCCAACATTATCCAATTTCATTGTTTCATTTTTGACATCAGCAGATTGGCGTCCATTTGACTCCAGCGGAAATGAACTTGAACTCTGAGTTGACTCGACTCAATGACACGACACGACCGCTAACTCC
>VNWY01001585.1:0-13549 GCA_009869845.1 Pseudachorutes palmiensis
CCTTTGGTCAAAGGTCACTCGGGTCCATCATTGAAAAGGGAAAGTAAATCCGTGATGATGAGAGTGGGTTTTGTTTCCTTGGGGTAAATTCCATTCCACAAAAACAAAACAACAACAAACGAATTCCAGTTGGAAGTGGAATTCCAGACAAAAAACACATCTGATTTGTGTCCAAATTAGAAGTGACTGACTGGGGACAAGGAAGGTCAACGTTGTCACTCCAGGACATACACAACATATCAACTTTCGGTATTCCACCCGGTATTTATTACTCCATTTACATTAACTAATCAGCTGTTTTATTCTTACACTAGAGCATGGACCTCTCTTCCTTGTCATCATACCTTGTATCATCAAAACAGAGTCTGGACACTGCCATCCATGTAAGTTATAATCTTATACTCATACTCGGCATGTAATTCTCCATTTTGTTACCTTTTATAAGAGCCTTGTTGACATTCATGCTGTTCTGTGCAATGAGTCCTGCGACCTCGACTCTGTCGTTTCATCAATAGTGACGGGCTTCTTCATTGCACACTCAATACACAAGGAAGAAAAGGTAACAAGTATACTGTCCAAGTGTGATGCCTTGCTTTATTTTGTATAATATCCAGGAAAACAAGGCGGAAGAGCAGCAATCATTTGTATTTTCAGTCATCAACTGCACAAGGGAGGATCTACCCCTTCGTACAGAGGTCGTATACTTCCTCAAGGACAATGCCATTCCCCTCACAACGCTCATCTGCCGGTTTAATGCTTTTCAATACTTTAGTAATTAGTGCAATCTTTAGCGTATGCCTTCCTTTCTTTTTTGCTAGGGATGAGATTGACTTGGATGGACTGTATGGGAGTGGGAAGTTGAAGCTGACCCTGGTGGACCACAATGTCCTCCCATCTGGAGATGCACACATGAGTCCTTCAATTATCAAGGTCATTGACCATCACAAGAGAGAGAGGCACCTGGACAGAAGGGACATTATCGAAACAGTGGGATCGTGTGCAACACTTGTCACTGAAATGGTCATTGGACTCTTGTCAAAGGACCCTGTCGTCTGTCGGCTCCTCTACGGTAAATTATGTCAAAAAAACCTCTCGGGAATATCCAGCTTTTACCGATTGACTTTCAATTCCTTTTCAGGCACGATCGTGTTGGACACTTACAATTTCTCTACGGCAGCACAGCGAACTTTTGAGAAGGACTTGAAGTCAGTGCAGGAGCTGGAGGAAGCACTGGGGGCCCTTGGGAAGCGACCGAATAACAACGAAGTGTTCCGAGCGTTGACAGCAGCTAGAGCGGATGTTTCCGGACTGACGGAAGACCAAATCCTCCGCAAGGATGAGAAAATACTCAGGACTCCTGAAATGTCCATCGCCATCCCTGCAGTGCCCATGCTCTCACAGGTTACAACCCGTTACAACTTACAACCCTCTTGGTATTGGTTAATTAACAAGTTTTCATCTGACTGTAGCAACTGTTGGATTTGCCGAGCATGATAGAAACGTTGAAGACTCATATGCAGCGGAATGGATGTGGGGCCGTGGTAGTACTTTGCTACCGAGTGGGTGAAGTGTCGGGAGAAATTAAAAAGGACCTCGTCGTCGTCTCAGAAGGACCACACAAAGCAAAACAAGTAAAATTAGATCAACTTAATTAAGTTCGTTTAGACTAAATAGCTGACTTTTCTTTTCTTTTAGATTTGCACTTTGCTCGAGAGTTCAGAGCTCCAGCTACGTCTGATCCGGAGTTCGGTTGAGGGACAGGTTGTTGTGTTTGCTTATCAGCAGACCAACATCGGGCTCTCAAGGAAATTCGTCCTTCCTTTTTTAGCGAAGCACTTCGAAGGAAAAAGCCGTGAGTATTTAGATTGCACCGTATTTGGATATAATATAAGATAGAGATAAGTTCTATTATGGTTGGCTTTGCAGAGCCGCTGGTGGACTTGGATGCATATGGTGTTGTGGACTTTGTAAATCCCAACGGCGACGTGAGTCCTAGCAAGTGGCAGGGCACTCCAGCAGTCCCTTCGATTTCCTACTCTGCTGCACAAGCAGATCCACGCCAAGGGATGCAACTTGGTGTTGGAGACCCTATTTCCCATGCGGGCTCTGTGTGTGGAAGCACTGTCAACTCGGCATACAACTCATGTCCATGGACCCCACAAAATTCCCACTCCCAATCCCAATCAGAATTGGTTGACGGGCCCGAGACTGAACTCTACTTCCTGCCCTCCTTCAACTCCAGGGACATGATTGAGAAGATTGAACTCAAGAGAGGGAAGCTCCGAGGATTTGAGGCTAGTGACCTCAAACCAAACTCATATCCATTTACACCAAAAAATAGTTACGTGGACTCAACTATTGACGCGGTTTTTGACGTAAGGAAACAAGGAAGGAACTGAAACGAAATGAAATGCCTGACTTTTAACTCCTATTTATAGTCCCAGACTCAGCTGCGAGTGGAGCGAGGAGCTGGAGGAGTTTTGCATCCAATCGACTCTGATTTGCTTGTCCGGAAAATACTGGAGAAACGCCGTGGTGACCTGAGTCTGACCAAAGAGGAGTCTTTGACGCCTGGCGGAGACAGCACTTCTTCCATCTCAGTAGTGGGTTCTCTCCATCCAGCATCTTCAGGTCCAGTGGACATCCCTGCACACAAATGAATCCTTGCCATGCTCAAAATTAAGTCATCAAGTAAACCAGGAGAGGTTAAGGGTTACTGTCTTCCAGTTTGAAATGCACAGGGTAGCAGGGATTAAGTGTCGCTTTGTTCTTCCTCCCTGCAGTTGCATTTGTTTTATTACTGGAGAAAATGGACTTTGTCAGAATTTATTTTAATCCGCCTTATTCATAGACAACCCAAAGGAAAGTAAAAACCCGATTCTGTCACGCACAGGGTAGTTGGTTGTTGTGTTTTCTGGAGCCAGGCAACCAGGAACTTTTCACTGGAGTGCACTGGCTCTCGAGGGACATGGACCCTTTCTACGTGGCAATTGTTAAGTTCCGCCAACGCCAATTGGAACAATGCATTACCATCTGCACGGAACTCCTGAGGAAGAACCCACTGGACAAGGTCAGCAACTCCATAACGTACCATGCTGGAGCACCCCGTATAATTTTCTATTTGATTGCAGGCTGTGTGGACCCTCAAGACACGAGCCCTCACTGAAGAAGTCCGTCTTGACTTCCTGGAAATTTTTGATGATGGAATTGCAGAATCCGTCTTCTCAGAGGTGCCCAAACTTATACAAACTTATGCAAGATACTCTAAAAACGGGCAGATTACATTTATATTTTGATTTAGGACACGATTGCAACTGCTGCGAGGCCAGGGACTTCACTTCGAGCGGTTTCTACTGCTCGTATTGGGACTAGTCCAGCCATTCGACCAACCACGCAATCAGGGAGACCTCTGTCCGGGATTGTTAGGACTTCATCAGCATCTGCCCGTCCAGGAACTTCGATTGATGCAGCACTGAGGAGCAGAGCTACGACTGCCAGGCCAATCTCCGCTTCTGCGGGTCGCCATGTTAGGTTAGGGACGGCATCCATGGCAGGAGGCGAAGGGCCCTTCATCAACACTTCGCGACTCAACATCCTAAAGTACGCGAGTGACGAAGGAGTGGCCAAGGTTATTTTTTAAATGAAGGATAAATAGTTAATTCAATCAATTTCTCATATACTTTCTTCTTTCATTCTAGGCCCTCTTCGAGTATCTGTTTTTTGTCGAGAATGACTGCAAGCACGTTAGTCTCCCCTCATTCAGTCTCCCCTCATTCCTCACTCAAGGGTCCTCTATCCATTGTACATTTGCAGGCCCTTGAACTGGCATCTGAGGCCCACAAGGTAGTCGAGAAAGAGAAGGGGCGTGATTGGTGGTGGCTCGTCCAGATTGGACTCACATGGTTCGTAACACAGCGCAAATTGTTAAATTGCGCAACTCATTTGCCGTTAATTTGTTAAGGTTACGCCTTGGACAGCCTCGGAGTGCAGAGAAGTTTTTCCGAGAGGCATTGGTGGTAGAGCCGATGCTTTTAACCTACATCGGTCTGTCCAAAGTGTATGTGAAGCTAGATCAACCCCTCGCTGCCCTGGACATTTGCAATCTGGGTTTGCTCAAGTTCCCTGGAGACGTTGCACTCCTCACGGAAATGGGGAGGTGCGACAAACTCAATGCCAATTGAATGCTTCTGTGATTAACGAAAGGGAAAGAATTGGAGAGGTTTCTGCTTTCTTTGTTTCAGAATCCAGGAAGGGCTGCAAAACGTGAGTCAGAGTGTTCGCCATTACAGGGAGGTACTGGGCCAGGATTCTTCTAACATCGAGGCCATTGCATGCATTGGCATGAGCCACTTTTACAACGATCAACCAGAGATTGCTCTCCGTTTCTACAGGTAAAAATCAAGGGGGCCGTGGACGCTGCTCAATTCTTTTGTTTGTGTAGACGTTTGTTGCAGATGGGAGTCTACACTTCTGAACTCTTTGTGAATCTGGGCCTCTGCTGCTTTGCTTCGCAACAGTTTGACATGAGCCTCCTCTGCTTCAAGAGAGCCTTCTCTATCGCCACCAACGAAAATATTGCAGACATATGGTATTCTCACAATCAACCAATCAAAAACGAAGACATTTCCTAGCTCCATTTTAACTCTCAAATTTATTTTAAGGTACAATCTCGGACACGTCGCACTGGTAATGGTCAAACACGCATTCACTCTTCAACGGTCTCAACACTCTTTTTTGCAGGGTTTATGCGACACGGCTTGGGCAGAACAGTGTTTCCGCCTTGCAATTACAGGAGACAACACTCATTCCGAAAGCTTCAATATTCTCGGAATATTGTCAGCAAGAAAAGGAAGGACTGACTTAAGCGTTGCTTTCTTCCAGACCTCGTCTGCCCTAAGTCCTCACTCCTTTGAGCCGCTCTTCAACGAAGCAAAGATCGCTGACAGCCTAGGAGACTTGATGAACTCGTACCTAATTGTACAGAAGGCTCTGGCCAATTACCCCGATCACGCCGACTCCAAGGAACTACTTGGGAAACTTAGGAAATACTTTGAAGGACTCTAGTAAACAAGGCACTTTACTTCAGAAGAGACTCTACGGAGAAGGACAATTTTGGTTGTTGATTGTGGTTGGATTGTGGGGGGCTGGGAGGTGGTGCTGGGCAGAATGCCACCAGCGAACAGTAGCCGAGGAAACCAGTCCAATCAGTCCAGTCGAAGCTCTTTTGTGGCTGCGGGACTTGATACAAATCTAGCTGCGGATCTCCGAATGTCCTTCTGAATCTGGCTCTCCTATTGGCCCAGTACTCCCCGGGACTTGAAGGAATCCCCTCCAAATCGCTTCTCGCACGAAGTCCTCTCCCTTTACTCATCTTCTGAGACCTCAGTTTGTTCAGGGAAGCACGGAGGGAGGCCATAGGGAGCCTCTTGACTGGTGGGCGGGGCTTCCTGGCCGTGAGAGCCAATGGGCGCTCAGCTTCGGATTCTGACTCATTGCTGCACTGTTCGAGTGGAGTTTTTCTATTGGCTGATGCAGCTGAAGTCTGCCTCAACTGCTGTCTAACGTGAAACAAAAAGTTTTGATTCCAGTGGTAGAGTTGAGTTGATGGATTTCGATGGAATACCTGCGCAGGGCAACTTGTGCCGCCATTATGCGTTGTCTCTGACCCACTAATTCGCAATTCGCGCAACTGCATTCTCTCCACCTGTAATAAAAGGAATTAACCGGATGTCCACCCACTCACTTTCTCTTCTACATATTTCTATTAAGACCTGCAAATCTTTTTGTGCCCCCTGAAAAATAAAATGAATTAACACACACTCAGCTCATCTATCTATGTTAACACTTTTACTTACCTCAAAACAGAGATCACCGCATGATTCCTACACCTAGAATAAATCACAACATCAGAACGCTTGCTTTAAATGAGCAGAACAACATCTAAGGAAACAAGATCTCAAGTTCTAAGCAGGAGAAAGTTCGAGGAGGGAAAGGTGGAACAAAAGGTTTGTCTACCTGGCACACTTAGGAGTCCTTAAGTCCCTTCGCTTCTTTGTTGGTGAAGGGTCTGGAGAGGAAGATGCTACGAGCATCTTCTACTTTCTTCCTCTGCCAACGGCGCACTGACTGGGAAGTGGGAAGTTAAGAGTGAGGAAGTGAAGCCAAGTATGTGAACACTTGAGCCAACACTTGTCTTGGAGGAACCCAGCCAGGGATCCAAGGATGCACGCATTCCTCCAAGGACCACCGGAAGTACTCAGTCCATCACTCTTTGGACCCTTCTGTCTGGGTTTTGCTGCACTTTTGCTGAGCGGCTCACTTTGGAACTCCATCCATGACCTCATCCCAAGACAACGAGCTCCATCCAACTCAAGTGACACTCCGACTCAAGTCATACTCGGGTGACACTTATTGGAAGGGAGAAGTAAAGACTTCACCCTTTCATTCCCTCCTGATGCCTTGGGAAATTCCTTAAATGAAGGACCTCTTGAGTTGTCATTAGGGAGACAATGGATGTGCATTTGATGATGTTGAAGAGAGACAAGTGTGAATGGAGAAATGAAGAGTGGCATGAGTGTTGATGGTTGTTCCTTTGTTCCAGTTGGCGTTGCTGGGTATTTCTTTATGAAATGGATCCTGCTGTGGTCTTTTGTTTGTCTGGGATGATCTCCTCTTCCCTTCCTTCCTTCATCCCACCAAGGGGGAAGTGGCACTACGCCAAAGTGGACCAAATGTGGTCCCACCTGGACACTTTCACCAAACAAACGATCCACCCAAGTGCACAACAACAATGGTCGCACTCTGGGTGGAGACACACTCTCACTTTCATCCCAAATGCATCACATATCCGGTTAAGGACTCAATTGACCCTTATGACCCTCCTGACCCACTCATACCTTCCTCTGGCCATGACTTCCCTCTTGGTGCTCCAATTAGAACCCCCCGTGGAAGCATGACGAATTGGACAAGAAGAAAAATCAACGGTCCAACGGCACTCCACAAATTGCCAAGGAGAAGAATAGTCGCCCCCAAGGGATGAACCCATCCAACCACCAACAATGCATAAGGCACTAATACTCAGTCCTTCTCTGCCCGTCAAACGAAACACAGCAACCAATCCGGAGTCAGTTTTGACATGCTTGTGAGAGTGTTATGTCCCTTGACTGGGCAGTGTCATGTCATCCATGTTAGGACAGAGTGAGTGACCTCCAGGATGGACCGAGACAGAAAAACAGTCAGCCCGACAAACAACCCCACTTTAGTCAGCAGTCGAAAACTGAGGAAACACCGGGGCCGAGGGTCGGTTTACTTCCGGTGTTGGTGGTTGTTTTGTTCCTTGTCCAGTCTGTCCCTTTTCCAGTTCGTCTTGGCCGTGGGTGAGTTCATCCTCTGAAGAGTGCTTTGGGCTTGCGTGTTGGTGGTTGTGGTGAAGGTGTGAGGTCGATGCTCCTTCCGAGGTGTTTCTGCACGGCGTCTTCCTTCCCCCGAGGGAATGGACAGTTGAGGAGGAATGTCGCCCCTACCACTCCCTCCAGTGACCCACTCATGGCCTCAACTATAGTTAGCGTAAACTGCAGTGGAGCATAAGAATTAATTAGCCAAGAAGCAGTGGTTCTGGGGAAAGTGAAGCCAAGTAGGCCAAGATAACCAGCCAATTAGTCTGTGGGTGGAGATCGGGGTCACTGCATTGAATTGACTTGGGGATGGGTCATGAACTGGACACAAGGAAGGAATGCATATGAGGAAAGGACAAGAATGCAGGTTTAGGTGTGTTGCTTGAGTTGGTTGTTTGTCGGTTCCGTTAGTCACCACTTGACCCCAAAATATCCGCAGGGGAAGTACAAGTAGCCCACCTCACCACCCAAAATAAGAATCGGAGTGAGTGAGTGTGGCCAATGGAAGGGACACCTCATACTTCCTTCTGACCCAATTAGCAGGAGGGATGAGTGGAGACTGTCATGGCTGGGTTGGCAGTATTCCGTTACACGAAACAATGGACATCATTCCATCAACCTGCAAAAGTCAATTACAAAAGTGCATGGCTCAAGGACCTTTCTCTACCTGTAATTCATCATCTGTAATTCCTTTTTGTCTCACATTGCCCCTAGAAAAAGGAAAGGCGACATTCCACACCCGCCATAATTCAAAATAAACAAACCAAAGATGGACACTCCAAAAATGAGCCTAATCCTTTTCTGATTAATTATTAATTTCTCACTTTGTTTGTCCAGCAGATGAGCATCCAGATGGAAAAAAGGCAGATCACATCACACAAATCCACACAAATGGGCTGGACAGCAATCCAGCACACACCTTCAGCTTCCCCAGGGAAGGTCGTGACCTTGGGCTGAGAGAAGAAGGAAGAAAGGCAAGCCCTGATGTGCAAGACATCATCGATGGGATCGTGAAACTCCTAGGTGGGAAGGTGCACAACCAACAACGAGTGCAGCAGTACGGTTCCAGCCAAAAGCAGCCTCCTGTACCAGTCCAACAGAGTCAACCAGAGCCCCAGATCCCCATGAACCGCCCTTACAACTTGTTCAACCCCACGAAGCCTCTCTTCTACTCCACCCCCAAACCACCGAGAATTAACAACAGAGGCCCACCCATCCCGATACCCACGGATAAACAAAACCATTTTGAGGCAATCCCACTGGAAATCCTACACAAATCACAACGTCTCCCTTCGTCCTCCATTCCCTTTACACAAGGTCGCGCCGGGACATCACGCGCACAGTGAGGAATCACCGTATTCACTTGGACTCCCAGCCCCTCACCATATTTTCCCTCCTAGTCAAGGCCAATGGCAGGGACATCCAGAGGCAGAGGGACCCATTTCCACTCATAGCGGAGTTCACAGACCACCAATCAGAGCAGGGAGTAAGCATCCAGGGGATGGACAAAGACAAACTACTACTCTCCTCGTGCCTCACAAGACAAGTCCCCGTCCCTCGTTCCATTTGCCGCAATTACCAATCCAGAGCCAACTTCAGACAGATCCAGTGGAAGACGACGAGAAGGATGCGGAAAAGTTGATGAAGGGTCCAGTAGGGAATGGCTTAAAGTCCCCATTTGGATCAGGGGAGAGTTTGGGGCAGGAAGTCATCCAACCAACCCCCACCGAAGACTTTCAACCAACACAGACACATACGCAAGGGCAAGATGGACATACCCAAACACCTACGGCCACGTCCACACTTAACATCAACCCATCCAAGGCTTCGTCATTTGTGAGCTCGATGGCAAGCACAAGCGGCGGAGACGTTAGGGTCCCAGATAAGGGCCTGTCTTCGCCTGTCAGGGACAGTGGGAGTCTGGGCAACACGCCAACCCCTCCACTCCGCCCAGGTAATATATCACACCTTCCATAAAATTCCACCAAATAGTCATTCACCGCCATCATTTGCTCCATTCCAGGGCTTGTTCTTCCTTACGATGATAAATCCAGCCAGCCAGCGCATGGCCTGGGTAGTGTTGAGGTGGTGACGACGCATGAGCACAAGGTAGGTGATGTATTCGACGTAACGGTGAGAGCAGAGCAAAACTACGGGGGCTCATCTACAAGCCAATCGATTCATCACACCAGGTACAATATTATTACAATTACATAATTACATTCTCTTCCAGCAGTTTCTCATTTCAGTTCCTTTTCTAGTTGAACTGAGCCATGAGATCATCACTAAACCAACTGAGAAGGAGCAGTTCGTGTCTATATGACGGTAAACGAACCTTCTTCAACCTCCATTCGAACAACCCCCAAGGATTCACCTCAACTCTTCCGACTAGCCATCCTCCGAAGAGTCACCCAGGACTTGTAGGTCCTCCCACCCATCCCTTTGCATCACCTCCTCCCACTCGGAACAGAGCCACGACGACCTTGGGAGGCAGCGGGCCTGGGAATAAAAGTATCGGCACTAGCCTCAAGATTACTGGAAGTAGGAGGTGGAGATGGGCCAGCCAAGGCACCGCCGCAGCTCATCCGAAGACCTCCATCCAGCAGGAAGCCAGGAGTGCCCCCTGTAAGGATAGACACTTGCATCCTTGGCGACCAATCCAGTTGCAATTCGGAACAGTTTGAGACTTGCCGAACGGAGAATGGCGTGTCAAGTTGCAACTGTCGCCCAGGTTTTGCGAGAAAGAGACATCGGGAACCATGCAAGGGTGAGCAACTTTCTTCTCATCAGCCATCAACTCTTTCATTGTTTTCTTTTGTTTGCAGCCATTGTTGCCCTTGTGTTGTCCATTCGACTGGACAAACTCGGAGACAAGAAACTAACCTATAATCCAGACTACTTCAACCCACACTCAGATCTCTACCAAAACATCGAGTGGGAAACAATGCAGGGGGTCAGTTACAAATGCGCTTGCCATCTTTGTTTTACTCTGATGCAATTTGTCTTTCCAGTTGGAATCTGTGTTTGGGGCAGGGTTGGGATGGATGGGGTCGAAAATGGAGGCGATTGGGTTCGATGGTCGCCAGGCAGTAGTAAATTGCACTTTGCTGGTCCTGGAGAGTTCAACGGTGTCCCCTAGTGCCCTGAAGCGTGACCTCCAGCGACAACTCATCGACAGCATCACGCGACACCATAACAAGGTAAAATAGACAAATAGACAATACAGCAAACTCCAGTAAACTTACCTATCGCTTTTGATTTCCAGATTTCCCCAAACTCCCAACTTAGCGTGGAGGGCCCAATCAGTGCCATCAATTCCTTTACAGGTGATGAATTACAAAGAATAAGTCACAAAGATCAAGCATCATTTGACATCATTTGCATATTTGGCATTAATCATATTTTCACTTTGCCCTGTAGATCAGAACGAGTGTGAAAGCCCAGAAGGCCACGATTGCCATGAAAAAGCAGAGTGCATCAACACCTTTGGTTCCTTTGAGTGTCGCTGTGCCTTGGGCTTCGGCGATCCTCAGGAGAAGGACAAACGGCGGAGTGGACGCGTATGCCAGAGTTGCAGTGCCAAAGTTCACTGTAACTCGAGAGGGGAGTGCCTCATTCAGAATGGAAACAACGTCTGCAGGTGGGTATACATCCTGTGAAGTCACAATACAAAATTCAATGTGTCTGATTCTAGATGTGGTGGGAATTACTACGGAAGTTCGTGTGACATTGACGGGGAAGTTTTGTTGGTGGCTGTGGGTGCATCAGTGTCTGCCATCGTAATAATTGGGTTGACCCTTTTCTTTCTCTGTCTATGGAGGTATAACTACAGAAACACATCCGGTGGAGCCTTCTCATGACCCTTCTCTTTTCAGCCGTCGGTGGAAGCGGGAGGAGCAGAAGGCAGCTTTGATGTCTCGTGGTTTGTTTGGAGGGACTGGTGCCTTGAGTTACCTGTCGAAGAGCGGTCCCTTCCAGCAACAAATGACACTCGATGAGAGACTCCGCTGGGCTCAGGTCAGTACACCAAATAAGCATTTTGTTAAATTGTTGACCTTTTTCTCAACTATAAACTTTTTTTTAGGTCGACCCAAGTCTCCCCGCGGGCAACATTTACGTAGTAAGTTAAACTGGAATTGAGGGAACTGCGTCGTTTTTGGTTGGACTGGCGCCGCTCAGTCCCTCACTACTCCATAAAAACTTTCCCCTGCTGGCTAGTGGGCCAAAGGTCATCGAGGAAGCTACACAAGGGAAATATCACTCGCTTATCGCTATCAAAAACAAAAGAGAGCACCGCAAGTGCGTCTCTGCGTAATTCCCATTGACCTCATTTCGGAAATCACTGAGCGGCTCAACCAAGTTCATAGCGTAGACAAGGACCTTATGCCACCTTCATGTCAAAAGAATGACTTTTGTCTTGCAGCAGACTGACACCATGCACGGTGGTTCCCTCCTCATGGAAACACCGCCACAGCTCATGACAAGGAGATCTGCGGAGAGCAATGACACGATGATTGAGGATCTCTTTGAAGAAAGGCACCACAAAAGGCCGAAGAGCAGGTCCTCCCAAGTAAGACACGGCAATGGATGGAATGAACCGTTGATGTTAACTGTTGTAACAGTTTCAGGGTCACTACGTGGAGCCGCAGTACGATGGCGAGCCTCAATCGGATATCTACGCATCCAGGGGTCCCCCTGGCTTCATGTCCCCCTTCCCTGCTCAATTCTGCGTCCCCTCTAGTGGGATGAACCCCTATCCCCACTCATCACGGGGCTTCTACAACTGACTGATTGACCTTGGGTGGAGGGAGGGGCACTGGGGTTATTTACATAGTTCCATCAAGTAAACTCTCATTTCTAATGGAATTTCCCAGTTGTTCTTTTGACCAGATGGTCTTTGTCCTGGTCGGGGATTAAAACCAATCATTGCATTGGTGTGACAAGGGCAGAACTTTGCCTTCATCAATATCCCAATGCGTCAAGGGCACGGCGGAGTAACGGCGTCATCGAGATTAGGCAATGGAGGATATGTGCTGATCCCCTTTGACTCATCCTTATGCTAATCCATTGTTGTTTTGTTGGAATGTTGACCTGGTCTGTCCTGCTTGGTCCGGAGAATTCCAGTCTACTTTGTTCCCTTTCCCTAATCCTAGATCTGATAAGTGTTGACCTGAGCAGCTGCAAGAGACGTCACTTGACCACTGCGTCGCAACTGCTGAACAACAGCCCTGGCTCACCATGGCCACCACTTGGAGCTCAGAGCAGAAAAGGAAGACACGACCAATGAGGGGACCTCAGTTCTATCAGGCAACTCTAACGCGTAACAACTCTTCTCAACTATTGGAAAGTGACTCGGTGACTCCTATTGTCTCTACTTTATATTCTACTTGACGCTGATTGACCCTTGACACGGAGTGCCTGGACAAAGGAACAGAAGCAGAGGTTTCTCCTATTTCTTGTGAAAAACGAGCTTGTGATTGGTTGAGAGGGATTCTCCTTTCTCCTCTTTCACCATGAAGGAATGCAGAGACAAAACACTCAAGGTGAGAACACGCAAACAAGCATTGAGATTTAGTGTTGTGACATCCTTCCCCATAGCATGTTCCGTCGATGGCCATGTCCAGGGGAATGACAATGACCCATGCCTCATGGCCCTGGATGATGACATCTCTGCTCTCTCTTTCCTAATGCTCTCCAAGAGGCGTATAAAAGTGGACGAATCACTTTCGCAAGTGCAAACGTGCTGAAATGCACGCGGAAGGGGCTGACCTTGGCTTATTAACACCACAAAAAGTTGTCATAGAACAAGGTCCACTTTCGGTATTGTAATGAGGCATGGGGAAGTGTGTCAACACAAATACACATTGTCCATCCCTCCACTGATGGCTCCCTCATTCATTCCATGTTTTGTTTCCAGCGATACGTGCGTATGGAGGTATGCGAGCCTGTGACGATCACGACGAAGGAGCGCTTCGGGTGGACATCCTCAGTCACCACGTACCTTATCAGAATACAGGTGAAAAACCAACCAATCCTTAATTGCTTAATTGATCCTAATGATCTAATGCTTTTTGTTTTCGTTTCCAGACAAATCACTGGGCTTTCTCTCTCCACCAATCAGAAGTCCGTCGTCGTTTCTCTGACTTTTGTTGGCT
>VNWY01001586.1:0-13538 GCA_009869845.1 Pseudachorutes palmiensis
CCTAAAAGACTTTAGTTTAGACTGGAGCTTAGACTGGAGTTTAGACTGGAATTTACCCTGATTGCTGCATCTAGAGCAAGGCGTCTGGCACCAAAATCAAAGGGAAAGTCGATCCTGAAGGGGTCACCCTGAGTTTAAAAAAAATTCAAAGTCAAAGTTTCGAAAAAAAAATTGGCCATGACCCATGGCCAATTTTACGAATTAAGGCTTTAATGAGCCTGAGAAGGGCAGCTGGCCCTCCCCGGTGACTCATTAAAATTACCCACCTTTGCCGGAGTCGGCGGTGGGATCGGTAACTTTCTCTGGCTCCGTGAGCGGTTTGATTTTTTCTTTCCCATTTCCAGAAACTGAAAGTTAAAGTTTCCCTTAAGCTATTAATGAAAAGCACGACTAAGAATTAGCCGCCCGTAAATTGATTTGAAACAATGGGCTGTAGGCGAATGTCTAATATGCAGTATACCTTTGAATGCAATTTAGTTGCACAATACAATCAGCCGACAGTGTAACGGTGATTAAAGGGGGAGTCAGTGAAAGAATTTGGTGAGTTTGGCAAAATTAAAATTGCAAATAGGATTTGTTTCCTAATCGTGCACTAGAAGTATCATGAGACTTCCTCATTGTTTAGAATGGAAGGGGACATGGTCAATGGTATTTGCAAATTGAGAAAAGAAATGTATTGCAAACAAGAATTCTTACCTTTAATGATGTAGCTCCAAAGTGGTAACTTTTTTTAGGAAGTTGCTTAAAACTCAATTCACTTTCAGCAAGGAACGTGTCGGCGGCCCTATAATAAAAAGTAGGTAATTAAAGGTCTAAAAATAATAGAGCAAACACTTAAACTCTTTAGTGAAAATGCAGAATCACACATCCAATTAGAAGAAAATGCACGCACGCTAATAAAGTACAACGTTGTTCAGCGGGATTTTATAATGACGAAAATTTAATCAAATGGGAGTAGAGTATCAAGATATTAATGCCATTATTGCGTTACCTCAATTAGTTGAAGGAGATTTAATTCTGGTCCAGACAATCTTGACTCAGAAGCACTTTGACGAAAGTCAAGTAGTGATAATTGAGATTGTTCACTTATTATAATAGTGAGTCTATAAGTCCAAGTCAAAAGTTCACTTTCGCTGAATATGCCCTGGCGTCATTTCCATATCACTGTTCGGGAACTCAAAATGACTTCACTTCCTTGTCGTTGTGGATTTGAAATCAGTCACTGTAATTTTCGAATGTGGTAATTAATTTCAGCTTTAGTCTTTGTATTGATCACCAGTGTCAGCTTTGATCAACTCCTAACCTAAGCAGGAGAAAGCCAGCCTCAAGTCAACGTCACTGTTCAGGAACACAAAAGGCACGCACTCAAGCTTGTCAAGTTGCAATTCGCCACTGCAATTTTAGAATTGGCTAAATTATTTCAGCTGCAGTCTTTGTACTGACCCGTGTCAACTTTGATTCCTCACCTGAGCAGGAGAAAGCCAGCGTCAATTCCACGCCACTGTTCAGGAACACAAGGGGCACTCGCTTGTGCTTCTCAGCAGATTGGTTATTGGAGTTTTACAACTATCAAATTATCTCAACTGGAGTCTTTGCAATAATCACTCGTCTTTGCAATAATCACTCGTCTTTGCAATAATCACTCGTCGCCTTGGCGAGGAGAAAGACAGAGTCGACACTGTCCAGGAGCATGAAAGGCAACACACTTTGTAAATTGCGATCAGTCACTGGAATTCTGGAATGCCAGTTATTTTAAATGGTCTTCACATCAACTAATCACCAGTGTCGACAAGGAGAGAGAGCGAGAAGGACTGAATTGACCTGGCGTCGGTTTTCAGAGACGCAAAAGCAAAGTCCTTTGTCAATGACCGGTTGTTAAGGGCCAAAAATCCCTTGTTTTGAAATAAAAATACAAGAACAATCAACTCCATTGTCTTTGGAACTATGCCCCAGATCTTAAGGGGCTCATTCTATTCATTCTTAGAATAAAAATATACCCCTTGATTCATTGAATTTTAAAAACAAACCGGATGAACGGTTTTGGGATTCAAGGATTTCAAAGGCAACAAACCGACAAAGATTCATTGTTCTACTCCAATCCCAAAGTTCGTCGTTGACATGGATTGTTAATCCCATGCCCCCTGGAATTTTATTCCTGCTGTATTCCCTTCACCAAGTAATTATTTTGATATGTAAGAATTGATTATCCTAATCTATGATTTCATTGATGTCAATTTTGTCATTGCATAATTTCCCTCCTGAGGGAGGAGACGTCATGACCCCTTGACTTGAACTCCCCCCTGTGGAACTTGGAACTCCAGGGATGGGCATCAAAATACCCCAGTTCCAGCCGGGACCAGAGTGGCGCCCTCTGGACCCCGGCTGGAACTAAACTATCTAATGATATTCAATCTCTAGCTAATGGGACTCCAGGGATGGGCATCAAAATACCCCAGTTCCAGACGGGACCAGAGTGGCGCCCTCTGGGCCCCGGCTGGAACTACAATACATAATATATTTCAATCTCTAGCTGCTCAAGGTAAGCTCATAGTCTCTCTCTGTTCCAACCCTCTTGGCAACCCGAAATCTCGCAATGCCCAAGCTGCATTCAGTATAAAGTTGTCCCACAGTTCAATAGGGTCACATCAAACTCACTTTCAATCTGGGCAGTGCGAAATTACTTTCAGTTAAGGCCCACAAACTGGCTAAAAGTTTTAGGCGGGACAGGGTAGACGTGATGTTGACGTGACCCTATTGACCTAGGGAACAGGCTGATACTACCTGTTCCCTGTCCCGCCTGAAACCTTGTATAGTTATGGGGAGTTGAGTTTCATCTTTTTTTTTCTTCCCATTTTCTTCCCTTTCCCAATTCTTCCCATTTTTCTGTCCTGCCTACCTACCGTTACACACCCACTGAGATTTTTACAGAAATTCCAGCTCTCTTTGATCATGTGGATACGGATTTGATGAGCCTCATCAAGCAATTAGTGACGAATCATCACGGAATCACTTTCAAAGTGGCAATTCCAGTGAGACTACGTAACAAATTGAAAAATAGGGTGAAGGAGACTTACTTTTCAACAGAGTCATATCGAGTTTATACCCTGGATGATGATACAATTGAAGAAATATTCCTGTCAATTGGGATCATTCTGATTCAACAGCTCAATCACTACAACGACGGGGAGTCTCAATGGACGGTGGAGAAACTTCTCTCCTTTGATGCAATTTTTGGTATTTGTGGAGGACCACACAAAATTAAAGGGAAAATGCCTATGCCACCGGGGCTTGGAAACCGTCATGGAATAATTGGGTTTTCGTCCAGATATCACGATTGTTTCCGTTTTGCCTTGGCCATTGCTATGAATTATGACTCCTTACCAGAAAGTCAAAGACGATATCAGAGGCCATACGACAACATCGTTGAAACTATGAATTGGACTGGAATACCATCTTCACTCCCTTTGAAACTGATCGGTAAGTACAGAAAGCTCTAATTGAGAATCACTAGTAATAAAAGGATCCTGCACGACGGCCCGTACGTGTGACTTCACAAGGGGAGAAAGGACAGTGGTCGCCCTCTTCCCCACAAGAAGCTGCACTTCTCCCACTTTCTGCTGGAGGAAAAGTGGCTCTCAACTCAACAACAACAAACCAAGCACTCGGTCGCCCTTTTCCACAGACACAACGATCAATCCCCATCATCCTTCTCTCTTTTGTCGTAATTGCTTACATGGTTATGCAACGGAAGCAATCTATCAAGGACACAAGGATATCTGTCTGCGTGGAGGTCCTCAAAAGCTCATTTTTCCAATTCCTGAGAAGCATCTTTGTCTAGACATTGTCAAAGATTATTATCAAACCTTGACAGTTCCATACTTTGTCGTCTGCGGTAAGGACAATTAAGTCAAAAATGTATCCATCCACTTTCATTTTTCTATTTTTGTAGATTTTGAAGCATTTCTGAAACCGTACTCACTATGTAATCGTAATGAAGAGACGAGTTGGACAGAAACACTTCAGCGTCACATCCCTTCCTCATTCCACATGATTGTCATCAATCCTGACAGGGAGATTTACAAGGAACTCTACTTCATACTCTACTCTATTCCTTCAAGAATGCCAACAGCTGAGATGAGGGCATACACTTCACCCTGTGGGCACAGGCAACTGTGTCTAACTGTGTCGGTGGCCAACCACCGAGTGGTAGGGCTACCATAGCCAGTCTCATACTTGCCTTCGTAATGAAGATGCCTGAGCTGACTTTGCCTTTGACCGGTCTCCAGTTTTGACACATCTATGTAACACAGAACGGCCTGCCGGTTTGTTGCCGGCCTATCCTGAACTTCCCACTCCCTCGTCGTCCTCATATCGAGTTTGAAGGTTTTGGTAGAAGTAGGCATCCAGGTCAAGTCTTCGCAAGGAAGTCTGAGAAAATTCAGATTCTTGCAAAGTTTTGCACAGAGGCTGACATGTTTAGCTGTCGAGAGATTTCCCAACCCGCTCCACGCAGTGCACGTTCCCGTCCTTTGAAGCCGGTGCATCGCAAGTACCGCTACTTCCTGCAGTCGGAGATCAATCGGAGGTAAGTCCAAAAGACACTCCATTGCCGCCGTTGGTGTAGAGGCCATGACCCCACACGTCGAGAAAGTGCACGTTCCCGTCCTTTGAAGCCGGTGCATCGCAAGTACCGCTACTTCCTGCAGTCGGAGATCAATCGGAGGTAAATAGAAAAGACACTCCATTGCCGCCGTTGGTGTAGAGGCCATGACCCCACACGTCGAGAGAAGAGCAAGCCGTTGTACTCTCTCTAATTTTGCCATATGGGACTTGTTTAAAGTTGAAGTCACCCATGACACCGCCCCGTATTCCATCGCAGGACGGACTACAGCCGTGTATAGCCATAGCGAGACTTTAGGCTTTAGGCCGCAGGTCTTGCCAATGGCTCTCCTGCACTGTGCCCAAGCAATAGATCCTCTCTTTGCCTTGGCTTTACAGCGAGGTCCCCAGTTTAGTTTGCTGTCTAGGACAACACCTAGGTACTTGACCTCATTTACGAGTGGAATTAGCCCGCCGTTTATGGTTAGCCTTCCCATCTCGTATTTCTTTTTGTTCGTGAAGAGTATAGCAGCTGATTTACTGGCAAGAACGCCAAGATCAACCTCAATACACCAATCACTTAGGACTCGCAGTGCATGCTGCATTCTGTCCCTTATCACAGATGTGTCGATCCCTCTTTGTGTAAGTCCAACATCATCTGCGTAGCCTTGTGTTTTCAGACTCGGGCACTGCGTGCGTAGTCTGCAAAGCACCTCATCCAGCAGCAGGATCCACAGCAGGGGGAGAGAACTCCTCCTTGAGGGCATCCACGCTCAACTGTCCGATATCTCTTAACGCCATTGGACGATGGCATGCACTGTGCGGCCGTGAAGCAAGGTCTCTATCCATCGTGTACCCGAAAGACCGGCTCCTTTTCTTCTCAGCGCGCGTGACATGGACCTAAACGTCGCGTGACTGAAAGCTGCTTCGATATCCAGCATCACACCTAGAGTGAACTGTTGGTTCAAAAGAGCTTTTTCAGCCTCAGTCAAAATATAATAACTCAGACGAAACTGATGCATAAAAAAGATCAACTCAGTCTTTTTGAGAAAGATGATGACCAATTGCTTTTATATTTCTTGCGTTTCAATTCAATGAGTTGCTACTTCGACCCCTGAAAACCATTGCTGCTTTTAGATTTTTATCACGCAGATTACAATTCCCAGTGTTGAATTTTTACTTTCAATTCATTGCTGTTTAGGACGCAGAGGACAACTACTAGATTTTAGTTCTTATATTTCAACAGTTTTACTAATGATAAAATGCTGTGTGCTCCTGTTTGTGTACTGTTGAAGTTTGTGTAATAAATGCTTCCTTAAGACAAGGTCAACTGAGTCCGATGCTGAGGCTTCCCGAAGCCGGAGCTTGAGTTCTCTTCATATGGATTATGTACGTTGTCCTGCAAATGATAATGGGTTTTGGAAGAGAAAGTTTTTAATTTATATACAAGTGATTTGACGTCAAAGGTTAATAAACAGGTGGATTGCAGCTGGAGATTTGGCGGCTAAACACTCAAAGTCTATCACAGGGTGCGAAAGTGGGTCATGGTCTCCAAGTCACACTATGGCTGTGGATGGGACTCTGTACTTTATTATGTCTGCCTTTTGGATTTCACTCATCCGTAAGGAAAGGAAGGAGTGGTGATGAACAACGTATGTTTTGAGAGTTGGAGTTGAGGGATTGTGGGAGTCGGTAGAGAATGATCAGCCGCCACTTGTGACGTGGGTCTGGTGGCTCATTTCATTCAATGCCGCCATTTCGACGAGATCACATGCACTCACTACTGTTCCTCCCGCTTAGTGTTACAGTAATTTGTCAGTTGTAATGTCAGCAGCTGAAACAAATACTACAAATCTGAGCCCCAGGTGTGCTTCTACTTGTCATAAGCAAGCAATACGTTCTTATCCGGGTCATGCTTCCAGTCTACGGTCGGTGCAAAGTTCGCCGAATGATTTAATCCGGAGGTTTCAAAGGAACAAACATCTCCCAACTAAGAATACAAATCTGCTGATTATTTGCCAGTCGTGCATAAACTTTGCAAAAATATACTTAGCTGACACACCAAACGGTACTAATACAATTTTCTGCATCAATAAAATAACGAATTGAAATTACAGTAGCCGTGTAAAATAAACATTTGATTTTGCTTTGTAGTTGCAGACGAAGTTAAGTCTTTCGCCGAGGAAATTACTGCAGGGAATTGGACCGAAGAGGAAGTTAAGCTAGTTGCGCAAGCAATTGGCAAGCTCCTTTCTCATGACGTCCGTAGCAGAGCAAAGGAAACGATGGCATCTCGGGATGCAGAAATGCTAAGTGCGTCGTTCCTTGCATCCTGGAAGCTGCAAAATCCAGTATTGAAGGCTTTCTTGAAGGGAATCACTTATGACATGTGAGCTAGTCGTCGTCATATTTCTAGTTATAACTGACACATGGGACAGGTGGGATGACTGACACTCACTAACTTCTTTGCTTTATTCACAGCCAGTGGGACAGCTCCGCAAAACAGAAATCAAAAATGCATCTGTTCAAGTGTGTGGAGCAGATTTATTCGGCCACAAGCTCCCAGTATATCAGCACTCAAAGCTTAGCTGAAAACTTGGTGATGTACTTCTACGGTGGTTCCAAGGCGGCGTGTAATATTTTTGGGAAAACGTGTCCCGGAGGGTCCTACAGCACAGTTACACGTTGTCTCAAGGCTTTAAGCAAGACAGTGCCGAAACCACCAAAGTGTGATCTCATTTTCACTTTTGATAATGTCCAAGTAATTGGGAAGAATTACCGCGTCAGCTACCAAGGAGGTCAGCCAATTTCTGTAGTGACTGCTGTCAGCGCGTTCCATGCTGATACCAACAGCAGGAACCAAGACATCTTGAAAGTAGCAAACTGCTACATTCCAAATCCTGCAACAGCGTCCGACATGTGGAGAAAGATAGAAAAGTTTCGGGAAGATGTCAACCTGGCATACTAGCTATGGCTGTGAGTACATAAGCCGCAGGCTGGAGCACTGTCTGCAGGAGTTTAACTCTTCAGGAATCCAAGATGTGACGCAGTATGAGGAAGTTGGAGTTGGACTGGAATACAAAAGGGTGCCTGCATGTTCCAGCGAGTACAGAGTCACTGATTTGGAGTGCATAGACGTAAACGTAAACTAATTCGTATAAAACGGTTAAGAATGTGCTGGAGCATATTCTTAAACTGTCAGACGCAGAGAGTCCACTTTGATGCTGGGTGCCAGTCGTTTGCGACGGCCTGCCTTACACGATTGCCTTGAACATTATTGGAAATACCTACACATGTCGTGAATGCAATACCGATTTTACGAAACAGAAAATCCCAAATCACATGAATGATTGCAAGGACAATAGCAAATGCCCACCAGCACTCAAGTTTTTCAAAATCGTATTACGTCCAGGAAATGGCCATTACGAAATCAATCTGGTGACGGGCATTTTCCAGCTATTTTTCAACATTTATATTATGCCGCTGCCCAACATTCTTGGATTCAAGACACCAAAGGCACTGCAATTTTGTCGCAGGGCTACAGATCACCATAAAAAATGGATGATTTTACAGGTATGCTTCTTGACACGCCTTTTGTAAAACTACCTACTAATGTTACAAAAACTGATCAATTATTTGATTTTTAGATACTGCTCGAGTCATTAGTTGACGAATTACACTCTGTTTATATTTCACGTGAACTGGAGAAAAATGCACAGCCTAGTTCAGGGGGTTATGCCTGGTGGATTCAAGAAGTTGAAAACCCAAATATTCGTCTGGCATCGACCTTCGTATTCGGAATTCTTCACCCGCTATTCGTTTTTAGGGCTGGAATCCGCCAATACAACGACGAGGTGACACTGCGGGCGCGAGAAAAAGTATCTGCAATTTGGTATGGGGGAAACCATCCGCGTTATCGAACAATCAACGCACATGACTTGGCGTATATGCTGCATCTACCACTGGATGGAAGGCTGAAGCTCCTAAAAACCCAGTCGATTCGAGTCGGGGGTAGTTCTGTTGGGCAATCTCTAGACTTTCAACACGAGGAGAGGAACGCCTTGCTTTTGAACTGGGCACATTATAAAGATATTCCGAAATTGGAGCAGTGGCAAAGGGCAGTATGTTCATTACAGGATGTGGAGCAGGTGCTGACGAGAAATTCTTTCCATAATTACCAAAAACTTATTTCTTCCACTTACAGATTCGAGAAAATAAGCTGCGTGAATTGGAGATAGAGAAAGGTGGACGTTCCCAAAGGAGCCAGAAATATGGAAAAGAAATCTACGAATTCCGGAAATATATTAGGGCTCTTGGAATATTTTCGCCAACTAACCATGACTTAGTGACATTGACAACCCCGCCAGTTCAAATAGACCCTTCATTTGTTGACTTCTTAAGTAAATGCGAGGAAAACCGGGTCAAATTCTATAAGTCGTATTTGAGAGCTGAGAAGGTACAATTGGAGCCTGTATCCCACTTTGGTCATGAAGGGTGGGATAGGAAGAAGTTGGTGAAGTATTTGAAACTCAAAATTCAGGAACTTCCAGAGTTTGCTATGGAACATTACAGTTACGTCCTAAAGTCAGAAGCAGCGTACTCATTGAACGAACTGCAGGAGATGTATTGCGACGTTGATGAACAATTGTATGCTCAGGAGCAAAAATTAGCTGGAGAGCTTTTCCATGCGGAGGCAATTGATGCTATTTAACTTCCACTTTTTATGGAATTTTATTAATAAACGGTTTTCATGTTATTTTTATCATTTTGTAAACATTACTCGGCTTGAATTATGCTCATTGTTTGTAGAATTTATTATTTGTTGGCACTGGGGATTTCTTATGGCTGCCATAATGACAAAATTTACTGTATGATATAATTCTTATCACATAATAATTTCAATGTAAATGTAGTCAAACCAAAGTTGTACTTGTTTGGTGTCCATTTTCCCCGCTTTCATATGCTTCTGTGAAACAGTAGACGTCCACTTACAATTAAGGTTAGTTGTTTCCTAATGCAAACTGTTATATCATTATGATTCGTTACTTGTAAAATTGCAGTGTAAATGCGTTCAATTTTTTTTAAATAAAGGCTGATAAAATTTAAATCTTCACCAGTTGAAAAAGAACGAATTTTTATTGGTAGTAGTGACTTTTATTTTTATTTCTTCATAAATATAGATTGTTTCATGCAAAATAATTTTTAGCATAAAGAACATTAAATTAATATATTATGGCATAATTTTAGTCGTAACTTGTTGTAATTTAATCATTTTTACCAATTAGGAATTTTTCTGATCAGAAGTTGCTGAGGGTAGTGTAGTCGTGGTGCCTGATTCCCCTGCCCCATGGATTTCAGGTCTTTATTAGGTGATTCTGGACTGACTAATCACTGCCTGAGTTTGATCCTGACTCGGAAGACGAGGATGACGATGATGAGAATGTTCTTTGCTTCTTTTTTCTTTTCTATTTCTTCTTCGTGTCCTCTCGAGATTCGTCATCCAGGAATTCCAACGCGCGTTTTTTAACATCCTCTGTTTCTTTCTTTACTTTCTTCTTATCTCTTTCCTGTTTTCTATCTTCAGTTTTCACGGGTTTCTCCATTTCTTTTACTTCGAGTTTCTTTTCAGGTTTCTTGTAATCGAGAATAGTAACACCGGGCACGACTGTAATGTTACTTGTTTAGGGTATCAAGACTGGTAGAGTTTTTACATTCCCCGCGACCGGTGGAGCCTTAGGAGGTACTGGAATAGCTGGTGTTAATGTTGGCCTGTGGAATTGACCGTGCTGATTTTGTGCTAATGGACATAACTGGAATAAGACTGGTCTTGCATGACATCGCTGTGCTCGCTCAATTTCTTTAAACGTTGCCCAGTAGTTATCGATGAACTTGCTAATTTCAGATTTCTGCTGACGCTCCATTTCGACTGATGACTTACTGATTGACTGTAACTTCTTTTATAGTAGCATGTATTCGTAATTAAGAAGGTCAACTTGTAACTAAGACTAAGATTTGTAATTTTAAAATGTAGTTTCGTAAATTCTAGGGTTTTTGATTTCGACATGATGAGTCACATATTTGATGAAGGAGAAGCAGGAGAAGATGGTGGAGCTACCACGTCATCCCTGGTGAATGTAGTGGGGCCCCTGGGTCTTCCAGGACCCCTTTTAAAGTTCAATTCTGGTGGTCTTGGTGTGCCACGGTGCCTAAAATATGCATGCATATGCATATGCAGCATAAGTATCCGTCCCTTGTTTTACTCCATTGAGGTGTAGTAGTTGTTTTGCAATTTATGCAGATTTTTTCAAGAACTGCTGGTGCTGTTGCCGACCGAATAGGCCATATAGCTAGTGGTCGTGGAGGGATTGGAGGGGGAATGTCTGCAATTTGGGTATAATGAGGCGGATTTACATTAGAGCTAGCTAGTGGCATGGAGGTGCCTGGGCTTCCTAATTGCTGAAACATTGGATGTTGACCTGGTAACCTTGACTCGTGAAAAGGGAATGCATGGGGCGCAAATATGTTTGATGATAAATTCATCGGGAATAATTCTCTAGGAGGTGGTGCTGGAGGTCTTGTGAGCCATGTAAATTCAAAAAGTCGCTTTAGACCTCTTGAAAATTCTTCGTAAACTTCTTCGAATTGTCGCACTTCTTCTAAGCTTCGTCCTTGCATTCTGTTGTCTTCTTTCGTGATTTTACAGATCGAGAATGAAGTAAATTAGCTTTTAACTTGCAGTATTTATACTTAAGATTCAGTACCTAATAACTACGTGATTTAATGCTTTTTCTATAGTTTCTATAGAACTATAGTTGGATTTCCTATATATATATCGCTTCATTGTTTTGATTCGTCGTCATTCTTGCAGTCAGTATTTACGTAATCAGAGGCTGGTTTGTCAGCGTTTCATCATTCTGAGTATTGACGCTGATTTGTACTGCGTCATCACTGAACTTGACTTTTCGGCTCGCTTCCAACTTGAGTAATTAGTACTTTCTTTGGGGGCAATTTGATATATTCAAATAGGCAGTGATTCTTCACGTTCTCTACTGCAGCTAACGGATCAAAAATGACTTCCAAACAGTCAGAGTACAGTGATGGCATCCGGTGAAAGCGTGAGATGAAGCACAAATCATTTCCCTTAAGATTGCAGTTCTGCTTGTTTTCCCCGATTAAAGGCATAAAGCTTTCTCCTCTTTTTGCTACAATCTCGCTGTCCAGTTTCACTATACACTTCCTGGTATCTGAAAGGTATGGCGGTTACTTGAATGACTTTGAGCGTTAAATCTTTTTGTCTGATTTGGATTTTCACATAGAGGAGAAGTTGATTTTCAGAAAATGAGCAACTTGTAAGTGGTAAGTGGTAAGTATTTAGCCACTTGTTCGGGACTAATTGCCAATTCCTGCTGATCATTGGCTATTGTCCTAGATATTATAGCAAGATCTTTACGTACAGTAGCTAGGTCAATCAGTGCTCTAGGAAGATGATGATTTTGACAATCAGTGATGACCGTTTTCCAAATCAATTGAATAGTTGATTCATGCCAGGCCTTTGCCAGGTTTGTAATTGAAGCTGAATTACCGATCACTGCTTGGTGTAACCTTCCATCTTCTGCCAGTAGGTTAGCAAATTCATTTCCCCCGTGATTTTCAACGATTTCCATGGTTTCATTAAGAAAGGATGCATATTTGTTCATCAACGTCGTGATTTTATTTAAGTCTCCATTTTTTTGTTTCAGGTTAGACTCAATGTTGGTTGCGTATGTTTTTAGGGCTTCTTCTGTGGTATGCATTTCTTCTACTGATTGTACTGTGGCAATTCCACAGCACCAGTTCATAAAAGACCCAACAAAATCCAAACTTCTCTTTGCTCTTATACTGTTGTTGGTGACTTTGCTTTCGTTATATTGGAAAGAATCTTGCTTGAACAACTCTTTGACTTCTTTGATAATTTCTGTCACCGCCCGAACTGTTGGGTCGTTCTCCATTAATCGTGAAATCTTTGTGTCAAAATCTGTTTTAGGGAGGTTGACGGTGTAAGATAACGGGATCGTGCCTTCGTATGCCACTCCATGTAATTGCTTTTCGTGAATGTATCTGACTATTCTAGTATGTATTTCTTGACTCATGACCGGATTGAAGAGGAGTTTTACTAGTATCAAGCCGAAGATGATGACCAGTAGTGGTAGCATATTTTTCGCTATTTTCTCGATTCTTGACCTTTCTGCAGGCATGCGAAGACGATATGGTTGATGTCTTCTGTAATACCTCGTTTGCTTTCTTCTTTGAGCTGGACCTGAGTGGAGTATTGTAGTCTGGTTTCTTGATTTCTGCTTCCCCATTGTAGTTGTGAGCTCCATTTGTGGGAGGAGCTCACATGAACACGGGCCGGATCGTCCGGAGTGTGTCTTGGGGAGTGTGCCAAAGGATTGGCACACTGACACACTTCGGAGATCCGAGCCACGGATATTTCAGGAGAGCAGGAGTCAGTGAGGGACAGAAGGTAGAGCGAGTAGGAGGTTTCCAAGTCCCCTTGGGGACTTGGATACCTCCCGCATGAGGAAGGGGCAAGGAGTGTTATCAGAGTGAGACGTCCTGGTGTAGGGACTGTGTTAGGTTAGTCGTTTATCCCAATAAACGTGTAGAGAGAGAGTTGTTGTCCAGTGGTGGTCATTCTTTGGTGGGGCTCTCCGTTGGGAGAGGATGGGCCCTCGGAGGAGCGCAGTGATCGTAGAAGCAAGGGTTTGGAGCACTTGCGCGTGCGTGTCAGAGTGCGTGTGTCGCAGCGAGTTCATGTAGTAGAGGAGAGAGGAGTAGGAGAGCCTTTGGAGGTCATCCGTTTCCGGAGGTGAGGAGCGACCATTGGTGACCAGTCACAACTTGGATCGGCCACCTCGACCGGTCGAGTTGGTCAGTCCCGACCGGAAGAGGGCGTGTCA
>VNWY01001587.1:0-13526 GCA_009869845.1 Pseudachorutes palmiensis
TTTGGTTTGAAACTTGATTTTATCATCAGTTAAATGGATTATAAATATTTTGCATAGAGATCAAAATGGCGCTTTGTTCCAGAGGCGCAAACTTCCAAAAATCGCGCCAAGGGTTAAGAAACAAAATGTCAAATGTCAAAATCCGCTTCTGAAAAGTAAACAAAACTTCGTCTGTGATCTTCAGCATTAGTTTGCGCCTCTGGAATAAAGCGCCATTTTGATCTCTATATTTTGAGCTGTATTTATTCGGTTACATCACGATTAACAGAAACGTGACACTTTATGGACTGCCACAAAACTGGAAAACCAGAGGAACAGATATAGAAAAAAGTTTACTGAATGTGTGACCGTTTTGTCAAAACCCAGTCCCTCTTAGAATATTTTCACAATTTCTGCCTAGTGCCTCACCTGTGCTCTTATTATAATAATAACAGCACGAAAAGAAAAGGCTCAGGCAGTAATTTCAAGCACGAATCTTTTAGTCATAAGTATAGTTTAGATATATACAGCATCGGTGGAGCCTTGGAAGCGGCTGTATTCATTCGAGCGTCAGCTATGCTGCACCATCTTGCTGCTTTACAAGCAGCGCTACTTTTACATTTTGTATCTTGTCAACAATTGGTTCAAGATCTATTCAATCAAATTGACAACTGCGACGTTTGGATAATATCCTCCAAGTCACATGCCTCTGTCTGCGCTGAATTTGGAGTTCCGATTTTCATAGTGCGATTTAACTCTGAGTTGACCCTCGATACTGTTTCCGAGGCGGGACAATCCTGGTCTAGAAGAAACTCTATTTCTGGATTTAGGCAAAAGTGTCGCTTCATTGTATTTCCTTATCCCGAGAGCCCGGATGATGTAAGTCTTGTTCAAGGTTATATTGCGATGGCAATGATAAATTGTATGTTTCATTCTATATGCTATCGTGACACTAATTTTCTTCTCTTACATTACAATCAATCAAACTCACGGAAATTCTTGTTCTTTGACATTTGGAATACTGTACCAGTTTTCCACCTTATAAATGAAAGCACTCTAATGTTACATGTTAAGGTACCATGTGTTGCGCTTGTTCAAATGCATTTAGAAACTACGAAAGCATTTCCTTATTCTAAATTCTTTGGCCAGTTTTACAGCTCGGTTATTGCACAATGTCCACTGATTTGGATGGACTTATATAGAGGACCACAGGGTGAAAATTCCCATTTGTTTCCATACAATATTTTAGAAATCGTTAGTGGAAACAGAAGTGGGTTGGCTTTTCGGGAAAGCTTCGTATTTGTTGAAAAACCAAGGGATGCGGTAACGAATATAGTTTTTTCTCAGGGGCAAACTACGATCGGGGTTCTCCATTACTATTTCCTGATTGGGCAGTTTTCATTCACATTCATAGCATGCACAGGAGTCACTAGTGCACTATCGTTTTCGGATTTTATACATCCGTTCCAGATTCATACGTGGATTGCGACAACAGCTTGTCTGCTCCTACTAAGCATTTTAATTAAAATTATGTTTGTAAGACGAGGTATTTCAAATAGTGCTGTTGAAATACTTGTACGATCAATGCTAGAACAGGGATTCAATATACCATCAAAAATATCAAGGTGGATGGCATACTTCTTGGTCATTGCTTCATTCATCCTATTTATGCTAACTCAACTATACAAGAGTGGATTAACATCAGACGTCACTTCACCGCCTCCAGAATATAAACTAAAGACGTTTAACGAAGCTAAGGCAAGTGGGTATGAAATACTTACTAGCTTTAGGGGTGGTCACCTCGGTGAATTCTGGAACCCCCGAAGAAATCCACTGAGAAAGAAAAGTTGGAGTGATGAAGACGAAAGTTATCTTAATAACACAATAGACGCGGTACATAATCAACTGCAGGAACTATTGGATAAACTTTTCTTTAAGATTCCGGAGGAAGAAAACTTGCATGTTCCTGATAGGGGTAAAGACCGACCAAATATAGACCTTGGAAGAAAGCTGTTGATAGAGAGAAAGTCAATCCTTGCTGTACGTGACGACCTTGCGCATGAAATTTTACTTAGCTTTTGGGGATCACAAAATTCAGAACGTCTTTACATAGGATCAGAACAGTTCGCCACACACTCAGCGCATTGGACAATGTGCCACATGCAGTGGGATCGATCGTACGCCATTTTCAACAAAATTCGATTGTTGCAAGAACGTGGCATCATTCATCACTTGGAATCGACTCAGAGGCATAGTACAAAGTACGGTACCGACTTGTTGTCGAAGCTGGGACTTTCTCCCATGGAAAAATTGAAAGCGATTTCATTAAAAAGTAATTTTACTATATCCTCGTTCTTAATCTATTCCGGAGGGATTACTCTCTGTGTTGCATTAATTTTGGTTGAATTCCTGATTTATTTCCTGAAGAAAATTTTACCGTAGTTTAAATTTGTTCCCTAGTAGAAGCAAATAAACTAACCAAACATGTCCTAACTTTTTCAATACGGGAAATACGGGAATCAGGTGCACTTTGAATTATTTATAAGAAACTCTAACAGCTGTTTCCATAGGTTTATAACACGTCTGGTAAGTCCTTGTGATTTCGGCACTCTTTGACCTCAGGCTGCTCTATTTCTATCTCGTACGGCTGTACAATCTAGACAGAAGTAGTATAAAATGGATAAGAAAAATTGTTAGAATTAGTGTAGTTGAATAATTTTCACTAAATAAACTGATTCTACTCACACAAACTCAAATAATTTATTGCGTTTCCTTGCTTTTCATATTCGGGCTGTAAACTGATTTGATCGTATGTTAACCTGACTCTTCCTGGTTTGTAATTACCTCTCAATTTTTACAGCGTTTAGATACCATTTTATATCATCATGCATATTTTATCGTTTCATGTTTAGCATATTTGTAGAAACATCCACACTTGGTAAGTTATCTGTTTTTATCGAATTGATAACTGTAATGACATTCGTCATTAGTGAAAAGTAGCAATGACCGTATGGGTTAATAACTTAAAGCCTTATGTCGTTCATATGCAATGCGAGATTGTTAGTTCCCTTATTTAACTGCGTCGTTTTGACCGATAATGCAGAGTGACTGCACGAACACTATAGAAAAGTTTCTGTAAAATTCCATAATTAAAACATTCTTACAGCAATAAAAAGAAATTGACGACTTTTAACTATAGACTGAAAAAAAGATGTCAAACCTCAGGGTTACAGCGCCAATCCATAAAACCAGATCGACCACTTTGAGTCGAATCAACAACTTTATTGCCACAGACAGCTTATTCAAGAGTTCGAATCTTTCAAGTAAACTATACCAACAAATTACTTCAATCACCGGTAAGCACTGTAGCTTTCATATGTCAAGCAATTATTCCTGGTGGTTGTAAAACGTCTTGTAGATATTCAAGTATGGAGCCTCCCCGGAGGAAGCGGGGCTTGGCAAAACTACACATTTGACAACATTGTTGACCAGAAGTTTACTGATGCCCACGTAGGGCAGTCCTTTGGACCAACATGGACAGTATGCAATTATACTTTTAGCATTAATCTAACCCAGACGTAATTAATTGTAATGATTATTTGCAGACTCACTGGTTCAGGGTCCTGATAAACGTTCCAAGTGCATGGGAAGGAAAAGAAGTCCATTTCCGCTGGTATTCGGGTTCTGAAGCAACCATTTGGAGCTCACAGGGATTTATCCTACAGGTAATTACGGTATCATATAAAAAGTTTAATGACCTCGTATTCGTTTCTAATGCCAGGGTCTTGCTCCTGAATTTCGAGAGGAATATATTCTATCAAAGAGCTATGTACCAGCAGGCCCGGTAACTTATTATATCGAGATGGCATGCAATACAATGTTTGGGGCAGGTGTTGGAGGGGGTGTGTCCATAGGTAAGTTCTGTCACCAAAATATAAAAGCTATACAAACGTTTACCTTTTTTGCTGAAATACTTTTCAAGCCCCTCCCGAAGATGACAAATTCTTTACTTTGGAAAGGGTGGAAATTGCAATATTTGATCGAAAAGTTTTCAAGCTGTGCACGGATTTGGAAATGCTTTATCAAATGGCTGACAAACTCGGCGAAACTCATATCGGTTACCAGGTGGGCATTAATAAGGAATATTTGAGTATTTGCACTTACATATATCTTTTGACTTAAGGCGTTGTTTGCTGCAAATGAGATGGTGAACAAGATCATTATCGGCAAAAATGAGTAAGCAATGTTAAGCGGAAGTTGTGGGTGGCAAATAGGTTAATGTAAGAATGTTTCATCATTGAAATTAGAGAAGCGGGACTTATTGCTGATGGATTCTTTGCCGAAGGCAATGGGGTCAAGTCACATTCACTTATATCCATGGGTCATTGTCATCTCGATACGGCCTGGTATGATACAAAGCAACACCCTTGCCTTGCAGTAGAATGTAGTTTGATTACTTCATTTCAGGCTATGGCCTTACAACGAAACAATTCGAAAATGCGCTAGGAGTTGGTCTGCTCAAATAAGTCTACTGGAGGAATACCCAGAAACATATTTTGCATGTTCCCAGGTTAGCTCTTGTTTTCAAGGCAAATTGCCTTTGGTCGTGTATTCACAATTATTAAACATCTAGGCAGTGCAGTATGCTTGGATGAAACAATTTTACCCAAGCTTTTACACCGTACTTCAAAAAGCAGTTACGGAAGGCAGATTTGTTCCGGTATTTTGGCATGATATTTAAGTTATAGAAACACGTAGAAGCATAACAGCTTTTACGTTTAGGTCGGCGGTAGTTGGGTTGAAATGGACGGCAATATTCCCAGGTAATTCAGAAGAATCGCATATTTGACACTTTAATGTCCATTTGAAATGCATAAATTGGTGATTTATTTAAGCAACTTTTTCTACTTTTCAGCGGGGAGGCTTTTATTCGCCAATTCTTTTATGGCCAACGGTTTTTCGAACAAGAATTTGGGGTTCTCTGCAAAGAATTTTGGCTTCCAGACACATTTGGCTATTCTGCACAAATTCCACAAATCATCAACGTATGAACGAAAATTGAAATTAAAGCATAAACTACGATTTCTCGTAATTCGTAATTTCAGCATGTTGGAATTCGTCGTTTCATGACACAGAAAATGGCTTGGAACGTTGTCAACAGAATGCCAAACCATAACTTCATCTGGGAGGTAAAATCCATAAAATTTTCGAAAAATGTCGAATTACTAGTCTAAATATGTAATTAGGGTATCGATGGTTCTGAAGTATTGGTCCACTTCCCACCTCAAAATGATCAAAGCGGAAAGTAAGAAACCGTCAAATGCACTAAGTCTAATATGCTAACAAACTAATCGATGAACAGCGTCGCTGGAATGCTATTTGCAGAGTCAAATTCTGAAGACAAGGGGCGTGCAAATGTAGGAATGTACTTTTATGGACATGGCGATGGAGGCGGTGGGCCAACACGTATAATGATTGAACGCCAGAAGAGAATGAGGGATGTCGACGGGGTTCCAAAGTATACTTTATTATTACTTTTATATTCCTTATTTACAACTAACAAGCACTTTACAAAACATTAATTCCCAAAACAGACTTGAATTTAACTCACCAGAACATTTCTGGCAAACACTTGAACTTGAGAAGACCAAACTCTGTCGGTAAGCTTAATGACATGAGAAGTTATTCGCATATTTTCGACCTTTCTTCCAACAGGTGGACTGGCGAACTCTTTCTTGAAATACACAATGGAACGTACACAACCCAAGCCAAGATTAAGTGGTACAATCGGAAGTGTGAGTTTCTGTTTTATGAAACGGAGTTTGTAATGGCTATAGCATATGCATCAGGAACAGTGTCTGAAGATACGCTAAGGAAGTATGACCAAATACTCTTGATAAAGTTAAACTTTTAATTTCCAATGCCTCTATAGGGACATTGAAACAGTAGACGATTGCTGGAAGGATTTTATGCTGAATCAATTTCATGACGTTCTGCCTGGGACCTGTATCGAAATGATCACCAAAGATGCTTGGAAGCTGTACGAAGAAGTATTTGTCAAACTCATGGCCCTTCGTACAAAGTACCATAGCCATAACCTTCAGCCGGGTGACACTACAATCGGTTACAATCCACTCTCGTGGGAAGTGAATGCAGTAATTTTCAATAAACCGGACACTGGAAGTGGCCTACTAATCGGGCCAAATGTGCAAAAAGTGGAGTTACAAGGCGACGGTTTTGAAGAATCAATCGAAGCTCGATATCGAATTCCAAGCAGCTTTGATGCCGCTTTGGTTCATCTTGACGCTTCTGGTTACAGTACACTTAGCCCTAGTGCTCCAACTTTCCCCGTAACGTATTCAGGTAAGTTTTAATTAATGTTAAAATATTTCTGCTAATTTCAACTCAATTGCGTTTTAGGAGGAAATTTCAGTAACGGGAAACTGAGGCTCCAAATTTCTACTTCAGGCCTCCCGTTTGAGCAGTTGTTTCTTAGAAAAGAAAATGGAGACGAGGAGCCGGTCTTTAGCGATTTTGAAAATACAGGAACAGAGCCAGCCATGTTTTACATTTACGATGACATGCCTCAGTATTGGTATGTGGGAAACATAGGCCAATGTCAATGTCAACTGATTCCATTTTATATCCAGGGATGCTTGGGATATTATGGATTATCACATGGAGACAAGGCAGTTGCCTGATTTCAGTGACTTTGGGAACATTCAGATATTTGGCACAGGGCCGATTGTTGGTGGATACAAATGGAATGCCAAGTTTGGTAAGAACGGGAGCTCCTTGACTAGATGGACGATCTTAAGAGCGGATTCTCCAATGGTAAAATCATTTCTAATTGTACTTTTGATTTAATTTTATTTTATTCGCACAGGTCGAGTATTTCCTTGTAATTGATTGGAAAGAGACCCACAAGCTTTTGAAAGCTGAATTCCCTGTGGACATTCTCGCAAGGGAAGCCACTTATGAAATACAGGTTCTGGCTATAATAAGGCTGAAATATTTTTTCCAATTTTGTTATCGTATTTCTATAATTTAGTATGGACATATTAAACGTCCAACTCACATGAACACGTCCTGGGATTGGGCTAAATTCGAAGTTGCTGGACATAAGTTTGTTCATATTATTTTCAATTTATTTTGACTTTCTATTAATATGAATGTAATTTAATTTCCAGGTGGGTGAATATAAGCCAAGCGGATAAAGGGGTCACTCTCTTGACCGAATCAAAATATGGCTTCCAAATCCGTGGAAACGTAAATTTTCAAGCTGTGATAAAATCCAATAGTTTAATTGGCTTTTGTTCGTTCAAAAGGTTGTGAAATTGTCGCTTCTAAAAGCACCAAAGAATCCAGACGCAAACTGTGACATTCACAAACATTTCATCCACTATGCCATTTTGCCACATGAAGGAACCTTTCAGGAAGCAGAAGTAATTCGCAGAGCCTATGAGTTCAACTACTTTCATGCCAACAATGTCCCTGTACTTTCTGGATCGGTTGCTAAACTAATCCTAAACCGCTGGATTACTGTTGACCATTCGGCTGTGATTGTCAGTGCTATCAAGCCAGCACATGACATTCCTAATTCCATTGTCATCCGTCTCTACGAGTCCCACGGGGGAAGCGCCAAGACCAGGTTAGTTAGGCAGCTTCCACAATTGCTATTAGATTAGCTACTCTTGAATTCATTTTATGTTGACAGAATAAGCCTTGGATTTCCTGTGAAGAAAGTAGAACCTTGCAATGGTTTAGAGAAATCTGAAGGAGAGGAAATACCTATTGTGAACAATTCCTTTCAAGCTACCTTCAAGCCATTCAAAATTAAAAGTTTTCTAGTCACACTTAGTGACTGAGCAGTGCACGCAGTGCAGAATGAAAATATAAAAATAATAATAATAAAGTGGAGGTAAGGTTACACACGCAGAGCTGATTTAATTAACAACCAGAAATCGATTCCAAATTCTGAAACCTGTTAGCTTAACTAACGAAATTCCCTTTAATTAATAAATCCACATAACGAAGGTAAAAGAAAATTACATATCAGCCTACTTTAAATTACATGGAAGAAACCCTTTTCAGATTCTTCCTATTTTCCCTAACTGCGTAATTGTAATTGTAGCTGTGTAATTATGCGTTAAAAACAAAATTAATGAAATAAATGGCTTACATAAGACTCCATTCATCTCATAATTTGAGTCAATTTAAGATTTCTGGCTTGGTGTTTTCTTTATAATATTTAATAAACCAGTGAGCCTTCTGCTTTCAAGTACAGCAGAATGCTAACACCGAAAGAACACCGAGTTCTAAAATTGGTTCTAAGGATCCTTGAAAAGGCTTTTCCATTTCATGTCGTAGAAGGTCATCTTATTTCTAACAGTACATCCATCCGTCGTTCCTTTGAGAACATATTGCTTATAATCCATGTCCTTCAACTCTGTATCATTTTCACTGGCACTCCTTCTGCAGTACGTTCCGGAAACCCAGTTTTAATTTCACTCCACTTGGTAATTTTATTTGGAACGAGCGGCGGTTTATTTGGGAAAATGTGCCATCATTACCACTCTAGTGAATACATGGCTCTAATGAACTCCATTCTTATTCTCAATAACAGAAGTAATCCTTCACTCAGGTACACTTTATTTATATTAATTCCTATTAACTAATTTAGGTGAAGGATTTACATATTCAAAGAAGGAGAGGAAAAGGCGAGATGCTTTGGTCATTGCCGGTTGCACTTTGATGATGTCTTGCTTACCTGTGATGAGTGTCAGCGTTGGAGCATTGGTGTACCAGGAATTCTCGGAGTTTGAACATGTCCAATTCATTTCGGGGTTAAAATGGATCGCAATTTGGCTCAGAGTTGTGCTATTTTGTGACATTTATTTTGTAGGGGTTCACACAATTATTTCAATTTACTTTACCTGTTTGACGTTAATCTTATGGACAAAATTCATCGGGTAAGGCTCCATACTAAAGCATATTTAAGTTTAATCCTTGACTAAAATATCTTAATTCCAGTATCAATCTTGTCAAACAAGTGGCAGAAGGAAGAAACTTATTAGCATTTGTGAATACTTTCAAGCTCGAGAACAATTTGATACTACTGAATAACTTGAGTAACATTGCCTTTGGAACTGCAATACTTCCAGCACTACAACTCTGCTTATCACTATGTTTCATAGCCTGCACGTCCGGTCTAATCCGTTACTACACGGAGATGAATGTAACTGCAATAGCTTTTTGTATCATGGTGATTGCAACCAGCATGGGAGCATTGATTGCAATAGTCCTCATCATGTCAAACATTTTCAAGAATTCAGTTAGAGTCAAAAGACTCATTGAACTTCAGAAATTGAGGTTGGATGATATGGAGGCTATTGCTCAGGTCGGTAGGTTGCTGAGGTCAACTCCACCTCTGCGCTGCGGAATGGGGAGCTTCTACTATATGGAAGGCAAAGCAAAACTAACTTTAGCAGATAACATTATAAATGGCGTTGCATTTCTGCTTCTGATTAAATAAAATACAAGATACATTATTCAGTTGTTATTCAGTTGGAACTAGAGTAAGAAATTCTACTCTATGGGATTTGTGTCATCCCCCATGGAAATAAGTTCTACCAAATATGCATGATTTTAACTCGAATTGATTCTAATTGAAGAGAAAACTTGTAAGTCTGTGTTTAGTTGGTTAGCAGTTGTAAGTGGAACGTAATAGAAATAAATATTAATGGCAGGATGTGTTTATATTAAGTAAAATGACGCGACTTGAGTTTTAACATTGGCAGTTGTTTTGGATTTTTACTTTATGCACTGTTTCATCATTTCCTTAAAATGCCTCCTGGAGTTCAAGTACATCATTGACTCTGGAATTTCGAAAAAGAAAATTATGACTAATCAATCACCGGGAAGGGCAAGTTTAGTTTAGTGGCTTTACCCTGGTATGTATGAGGATATAACGATGGTGCCGGGGAGTCAGTTCTGAATGTAAAATGGAAAATATTTGTGACATCTGACTGCCCTGTTTCTGCATCCATGACTTCTGCAATCACTGGAGTGTGAACGTAGTTATCCTCAACGTATCCAATCTACAATAATGGTAAACATTAGATGTTAAATGTAATTCCACTAATTCATCATTACCTCAGCGCCAAACCGTAGAATGGACCCAATTTCCACCGGCTTCCGGAACAGAATGTCGTCGATATTGATTATTTTTGGGCGCGTCTTACTAAAAAGCAAATTTTAACCCTTTCAGAAATCTGAATGTTCTTATCTGAATGTTTTATTAAAACTTACGTGTACAGATACGCGTTTGAGAATGCTAATTCAAAGGCTTGTCGCATGATGAAACCACCAAAGATTTTGTTAAAGCGGTTACGGTACTGAAATTAATAGTTGACGTTGAATATCATAAAAAATTAAAGTGCTTTTAGGTCTAATTAGTTTTAGTCTACCTGTGGATGGCACAGTAGAAGCGTATTGAGACGAGATGCTGCCATTGAGTTGGTTGATTGTTTTCTAGTGCTGGTTTGACTAACTGGCTTGAATCCACAGTAGTTTGGATCCATCGTTGACACGAATAAGTTGTGAATTAGGCCTCGTTCCTCCTCAGTTGGTGGCTTCAGAAAAAGGGATTCTTGCGCAGCCAATTTACGCTTCACGGATCTTTCTGTGAAAGAGGGAGAGTATTTTTACACATGAAAGATCAGGTCATAATTGTTTATTTGTAGTGATCTGACCTTTTCCTAGAGCAATGTATGCAGCTTCTTCAGGAGTTTCTGCTGAAAGTGAATTAATAATGGCTGACCCTTGATTCAAGGGATCGCGGGCGACAAAGACGAAAACGGCTGATGTCAATTTTTTCCAGGAGCCTGGTTTCAGTTGCTGGTCAATCAGAAGCGTCACTTCCATCGATGACTTTCCAACCCATGACACATGTCCAGATACCCGTATGTCAGCATTTGGCTAACAACAAAAAGCATTATAATAAATAAACTATGAGTTAACTTCAAGCCTTATTTTTACATTGATGGCTTCTCCTGAGAAGTGTATCGTATCTACCAGCGCTGTCACGCAAGAGTAAGGATTCGGATGACCTTTGGCCTTTGGGTTCTGGATGTGCTTGAAACAACAGCAGCCTGTTTACAAATATAACCATGATGTCCATTTCCCTGAAATCTAATATAAATTCACTTTTACCAGCGAACCAATCCAGATCTTCTAAAAGACGTCCCACCCTGACACTCCCAAAGGAAGTCACATATCTGTCCCGCAGCAGAGCATCCCGGGTAAGTGGAATAAGCACTGCCTGGAAGCTGTCTTTCATTGCCCTCGGTGGGAGTTCAGCTTGGGTTTTTGGCAAGAGATCCATCAACTTTCGTCTCTGTTCTAAAGATTCTTCGACGTTGGACGGGCTTCCATATTCCTTTGCTGCTCCAATATCCTGCGTAAACTGGTCCAACACTGAAAGGAAATCCAGAGGTGTAAATCCATTGTAGTAAGACTATTCAATCCAATTTAGTAATTATTACTTTGAGTTGTTGTCATTGTTGGAAGGATATTTGGATCCGGATTGACAAAGAGTGAACAAGAATTACTGCTGTGTCGTACACAAGGGAGGAAACGTTGGTAGTGGAAAGTGGAGGTCACAAGACCCTTCAGTAACTTGGACACTCCCATCATGGCTGCCACCTGGTCAAACTACTACAGACAAAACTAATAAATTCTTATAAATCCTACCTATAATTAATAATTAATAATCAACACTCACCGCACACCGCCCCGGGAGTCAGCAGCTTAGCTTCGGATTTATAATTTAGTTTCCCTCTTTGAAACAGGCGTCCCTAACTTCCTGACTTTTTCCGATTTTATACCAACAATAATTTACCTTTACCATAAATTGGATTACAATGGTGTATCGAGGTGACCTCGGTTGTTTGGTCATTTTATAAATTATGTAAATGTCTTATAATTATTTTACACAATCCATTCCTAAATCCGAGTCAATGAACCTCATAATAAACTACACTAGTTTTTATAGAAAAGCGTAGAAGCTTAATTTAGAAAGGAAATGCACTTTCATCATCATTGTTTAATGAAACCATAGAATTTATTTTCTATATTTCTATTCTCCTGCTGCTGTTTCTTTTCGGATTTCACTTTAATCTGGGTCAGTCAATGCATGCATCTTATGCAGAACCCTTTTTAAAGTGAACCCGAGAGATGTTTTTCAGACTAGTTTTTACTTTCAATTAAACAAAAATTATCAAAAACAAATTAGAAAGGAATTGATAAACATATACAAATCGAGGCTCAATGTGACAGGATGAATGCTAATTTAGCTTGCTTGGACGAGTTTAAATACAATACAAATTAGGCTAATTGAAGCCCCCATTTTGTTCTCGAAGAGTAAATAAGAATTTTCGAGACTTCTCTTCGGTGCACGACACATAATTCAAAGTTCGTTTTACATAAATAGATTTTTTTAAAAAAAACTAATTAAATTGTCATTAACCTGACTGACTAATGAGATTTATGGTTATTCCGATTAGTAGTATAAATACGACTGTGAGCATTTAAAAAATATCATCGCGGACAAACAAAAAGCAACTCAAGAGAAGGTATTATTTTTTTTAAAAATACTTAACATAAATAATTTGAAATTTCTTTTCAGAAAATGGAACCCAAGGTTTTCTTAGTTTTGGTTTTGGCGGTAGCAGCGTTGGTTGTTACGGAAGTTGTGAGCGACGGTTACGTCTGGGAGACGCGCTGTACTGAAGGGGAGTTTACTGTTACATCTGGGACGTACAAAGGCAAAAAATGTACTGAGGTCTGTATTTCAACGGGTCAAGGGAAAAGCGGGTACTGCAATTACCAAGGCCGTTGTTGGTGTTTGGATCGCGAAGAAGCGTATTACCCTGGACATTTTGGCACTGGAGATTAGCAGATAATAATATTGCTACTCAAATAAAATGCTCAATTAAAATGCATTTATTTTTACTCCTAAACGAATTCAATCTCTTCTTTTAATCAATCTAAAGCCTGCGATAATATTAAAGTCAGAGCTTCTCATTAAAGACTTACACGAAGGTTGGTTGTTCAGTTCAGTACACGTTGACGTTCAGTACACGACATCCATCCACCGATACTTTTTAAATCAAAGGAATCTCAAGCCTCAAGCGGTGCTTCCTAATTTGAATAAAATCTCTCTTATATACACTTTCTTATGACCTTGAACTTTAATTATCCCAAATTCCCACTACTGATGCTTGAGATATGAAGTCATTCTACGTGAATTCTGCAGGACGAGGAATTGACGGTGTACAACCTACTGCTGGGTGAACTCACAAAAGTGATGAACCCAACTTATGAACCCTTCCCAATAAAATCCATAATGATGCTGTTTAATTTGTGTAATTCATGTGACCCTTTATTAATTACTTTTCCAAAAATTCAAAAAATAATTATTATTCAGTACGAATTTTCTTTTGTCTTGCCCCGTTGGATTTCTTATCTGCCTTCCGTTTCTTCTC
>VNWY01001588.1:0-13517 GCA_009869845.1 Pseudachorutes palmiensis
GTAATTTAACAAATATTTTCCATTTTTTTTAAAGATAAATGCAATAAAAAGAGACCAAGGCCTAGCTAGGCTTTTGCCTAATAGTATTGAAGACTAGAAAAGAGATTAATTAATTTATATTAATTTCTAGTAATTCAATTAATTTACAGGGTGTTTGAGTGTTTATTGTAATTCTGTATAGTAGACATTCCATGTTATTTCAGGTTTTGTTTGATTAATTTTGTGAAACTTTGTGTGTTGGTGGCGTCGTCCTTGGTTCTCCTTTTCCCTCCTTTGGTCGTCCCCTCTGGCCTCCCTCCGTCTCCTACTTTTTGGATTGCATTGAGATTTGCGATATGTCAAGAGGTTATTTCTGCTCACCTCATTTCAACAGTCGCTGGGTTCATCAGGATACTTTTATCATCACCACCATCACATAAAAACACTGATCAAGACATAACCAAACACTAAGCAACAATCTTACTCCAAGAACAAGTCACAATTTAGGTATTACTAAACAATTCCAAAAGACACAATAACCTCTGTCACTATTGTCTCCACACAACAATCAATCAATGGTAACTACCATCCTCACAACAAGGGAATGAATGTCATGTCTAATCAGCAATTTGGGCTTTCTTAGGTGGTCCATGGTGCATAACCTAAAGGAACCACTACTGTCTTCAAATGTACTTGGCGTCACTTGCTAACTCTACATAAACTTGGGAGCAACGGTGAAGTGGATTCGATGAAGTTACGGAAAACTAGGGCTGTACGATTCTCTCCACGTGTGAGTCGGAGAGGGGCCTTGACGTGTTGTCAACAAGCACGGAAGACCAGGGGTCAACCACCCTTGAGTGTCCGCCCTCTGCCTTGCTCGAGCCGGAAGTCCCGCGCAAGAGTTAGGACATTGAATGCAAATGGAGCTAGACGACTTCGACTCGCTCAGGAGCAGAAACTGGCAACCACCTTGGCGCCGAAGAAAGTCTTACGCTCTCGGAACTTGAATGCAACGGCGAGCGGGGTTAGCGAAGTAGAATGTAGCCGGAAACCTTCCCCAGGACCAGGATGCCCATCCAACGTGAACGTCCTGACTCAACGACAGCAAGGAAACAAGTCTTCCGTGACCGAAGCTCCTCCAGTAATAATCCAGGATTCTCCAGTTCCTTCTTCCCAGGAAGAGTCTAGTGGACTCAAAACTGGGGTCATGACTCGAGTCTCTCTCCGTGAAATTGTGAGTGAGATTGAGAAGGAACTACCGGCGGCGGTGGAAGAAAACGTTGAAGTTGAGGCCCCACCGCCTTTGCCGATCCCATCCATCCACGAGTCACTAGTCTTTGAGGATCCTCATGCCATTGACCTCTCAGCCTATGAAGAATTTGACTTTCTCCACGAGGATGACGAGTATTGTCCGAACGGTGTCTTCGACTCTCACGCCAAGTCCCACTCCCTCTTCCAGGGCGGAGGTGGTCCTGTTGAGGACTGGATTCCAGAGTCACTGCTCCAGCCTTCGTCTTCTGCTTCCTACAACCAGGGAGTTCTGAGTCCACTCCTCAACTTTAGTCCTCCTCCAAGTGGTGCTTCAGTTGATCATCCAGAGTACAATCAGCTAATGCCTTCCTACGTCTACAATCAACAGTCGAGCAGCCAAGAAAACATGGACCATGTGCCTTCCTCATCCCACCACCACCACCTGGGCTACTACAATAACAGCAACAGTCCGGAGTTCATGACCCAGGAGACACAAATCCACCACACAGGAGAAACAGCAACACTCTTCCAGAATCATCATGCTGGGGACGGTGTCATCTCATCCCCCATTTACAACTACTACACAGCGCGTAAGGCCTCAGTATACTGAAAATATAATCCATAAACAAACTTACTTCCTTATAAATATGCCAAAACTAGGTCACTGGAAGGCGAAACTTGAACTTGACTTTTTATTCCCAGCATGTGGCTGGTTGACGTTTAGGAAGATAACCTTTTAACATTTCATGGGGAGAAGAGGGGAATGTTAACAGAGAATTGGGTCTTATTCGCACTTGACTCAAATGCTCATCTAGTTAGCATAGCTGCAACATTTTATTGAGGAAAATGTCATTTTTCTGTTCAATTCAGGCCAAGAATAATCCATAAACAAACTTACTTCCTTATAAATAGGCCAAAACTAGGTCACTGGAAGGCGAAACTTGAACTTGACTTTTTATTCCCATCATGTGGCTTGTTGACGTTTAGGAAGATAACCTTTTGACATTTCATGGGGAGAATAGGGGAATGTTAACAGAGAATTGGGTCTTATTCGCACTTGACTCAAATGCTCATCTAGTTAGCATAGCTGCAACATTTTATTGAGGAAAATGTCATTTTTCTGTTCAATTCAGGCCAAGCGATCCAATAAGTGTTGAAATAAGAAGCAGGACAGAGGTTATCTCAGTGAATTGGCACACTCCGACGAAAAACATTTACTAAACGGTTAAGATTTTGTTGGGGTGACGCAGGAGAAGAACTTTCCAAGTCAGTTTTCTATCTCAACTTCCAGACGATGGTCGCAATCCTTCAATCCAAAGCCTATTGAAGATTCTAATTGAAATTGTTTTCTAATGGGGTACGCAGATGGGACGAATGAGATTTACTATGATGACTACTGGGACCTCAACCCTTACGTCTTCATCAAGCACCTGCCTCCATTGACAGACGAGATGAAGGCCAGGATCCCTGTGCTCCCACTCAAGACAAGAAGTTCTCCCAAGTACAGTTTGGTCCTTGACCTGGACGAGACGCTGGTCCACTGCTCACTCCAGGAAATGGTTGATGCTTCCTTCTCTTTTCCTGTGATGTGCCAGGACTGCACTTACCAGGTAAAAAATATTCAAGAATTTGTATATTGTAGCATTAGCAGCATAAATGTATAACGAGAATTCAAATTGGTCGCAACATATTCGTACTTGTCGCTAGACATTTCCAGTTGACCCTCAGGTCACCTCTTGATAACTACTGATTGGGTCTTTCCCATGAAACGAGGGGTGTGTTCGCCGATTTGCGGCATGGTGAAGCAATGCTTCCTGAGGTAGCGACCTCTGGGTCACCTCCGCAGTTTTAGATATGACGCCTCTCGTCTTGCCATATATACTTTGTAGCTAAAAAATTCTTTAATTAAAATTAAATCGATAATTGCTTGGTTTTTCAGGTCTATGGTCGGACGAGGCCTTACTTTCGTGAATTCCTGGAGCGTGTCGCCCCAATGTTCGAAGTGATCCTGTTCACAGCCTCCAAAAAAGTATACGCAAATAAAATCCTGGATTTATTAGATCCAGAAAGGAAGCTAATCAAGTAAGATTAAACCTTTAGTTGCATTAGTTTCAACTTTGACTTTGAGGTTTCCTTTAATTCCAGATATCGCCTCTTTCGAGAGCATTGCCTTTGCATTAACGGAAAGTACATCAAGGACCTGAGTATCCTCGGCAGAGATCTCTCCAAAGTCATCATCGTGGACAATTCCATCCAAGCCTTTGGCTATCAGGTCCGTGCGCAATGGCTAAATCCATATCAAACTCAATGTCAAATGCTAAAATTGTGATTCTTTTTCCTTGTTATATAGCTGGAGAATGGGATTCCCATTGAAAGTTGGTTTGTGGATCAAAATGATCAAGAACTCATGAAGCTAGTTCCCTTTCTGGAGAGTTTAGTCCACATGGTAAAAGAATTTAACAATCCGGAAGTGAAGCGGTACTAATGTTGTTTTTAATTTTAGAACGAAGACGTGCGGCCTCATATCCGTGATAAATTCAAGCTCTTCACGTACCTCCCACCGGACTAATCTGGACTTTAACTTCCGGAACTTGAGCAACAACGATCAAAAGTTGGTAAACAAAAGCGGATTACAAGCGTTTTAAGCTTGTAAGTAACAGCGTTTCTAGTTAAATCTAAAGTATTTCGAGTACTTATTACTACAACATGAGTTAAATAGTTTTGTTTTCAACCCGTAGAAGGGCCTTGGAAATCTGTGACGTTGAGTGCTAATTACTGTTAACAATGTTACGTTTAACTTTTAATTAAGGTCAGGCCCATATACTCTTTTGAGACAAGCGAAGGTTGAGAGTATATATACACTCTTGGATGTTTTAATTTTCTAATTTTCTGTGATGAAACCAGTTTTGTTAACGTTGCTTCATCCGCTAACTACCCTCGAACAATGGCAATTAATTAGCTATAATTAATTTAGTATTTTCCAAAGATCAATTATATTATTTACATAGACTTCCGGTGTCACAGATCAATTGTCAGCACAAGCGACACTGTCATTATTGAGATTAAATATTCAAAAGGATATCCAAAATTGGGATTATGTAACCTGCAAAGGTCACAAAGGTCATACCGGGTATTTCAGCTGTGTTTTGATCAGCTGACATCAGTTTTGGACGGAAATTGTCTGTCGACTTCTTGTCGATTCTTGTTTTTCTCGGTGGGCGTGTCTTACTCGTCCACTGATGCACAATCTCCTTTTCTTATGGCCATTAGCCTGTCCTGTCAGTCCCCGAGTTTGGCCACCTTCCTTGGCCATTTACGTCATCCGAATTCGAGGGATTGCTGTGTGGTCATGGCCAAGTGGTTGGGTGGCCACCCACAAGACCTCGTCTATGCTTACCCTAGGCTCGAGGAGACGTGACAACATTGAGTTCTGACAGGAACGAACACGAAGGATTCTTGCATCAGCCACAGGTCCACTTTCTGAGTCAGCAGATCTCACTTTTCAGAAGGCAACTAGACACCGGATCGATCAGTCAGGTCACAAGGTCAGTCAATTGGTACTCAGCGGAAGACAATCAATAATAAACACAGGAATAAACAAAACAGGTGGGTCAATCAAGTGGTTATTCCATAGGGTATTCTTTTCACAGGGTACGAGGGTGACATTTGACCTTAAGCACAATGCTCACTCCTAATTTCCTTTGTTCCAAAAGGTTCATCAAGTTCACTCGGAGAGAATTTGAAACGGCCTGGGCCCAAGCTTTACTGGAAGCAGAATCAAGTGAGAACGACTTGTTCCCGGATCTCAGAGGAATGAGGGGACAAGACGACCTTTGGAGCTCAGAAATGGTGGAATTGGAAGCTGTCCAATCAATAAGCGAATCTCCAGTTGGAAGTCCAGATATGACAGCCGTCTTTGTTGCCTCACCAGAACCAGAACCTTCCCCATTGCCACCCTTTGGAGAATTCAAGTCTGATCAACCAGTTCTTGACTGGGGAGATTTCGAAGACGGTGCTGGAGCGTTCTTGATGGAGGACACAACGGATTTGGGGGCAATGGCCACTCTACTCTTCGACCATGTTGGTAGCATCCTCCAGCCGTCCATGATGCATGATTTCGACCAAGCAGCCGCCATGTCACAGCCAGTGACCGTGGCCACTGCGATGGTTCAGATGGACAACAATCACAACCCATCCATGGCTCAGGTCACTTACCCATCAGCCACTGGAGAAATTACAGTTCCTGCTCGAGTGACCAGTCGTCGGAAGTCTTCTCTCACCTACACCACAGCCGAGCCAGAGGAGCCAGTCTTCACCACTGACGTGAAGCCAATCATCATGGATCATGCAACCCGTGGGAGAAAGCGGACTGCCCCCATTCCTGACAAGAAGGTCATTCCAGGGAAGAGGGTGAAGAAGTACGAGATGTCCGACGACGAGAATCCGTCCGTCCGAAATGCCCGTGCAGCAAAGGCGAATCGCGATAAGAAGAAGAAGGAGCTCGAGGAGTTGAAGAGGACAGTGGGGGACCAAGATGTGGAACTGAAGGACTTGCGAGCTGGCTTTGCGAAGATGGCTGCTGAGAACGCGGAGTTGAAGAAGAAGATTGGAATGCTTGAAGGGCAGACCAAAAACACAAACTCCCTGCTCAACTTCCAACATGTGATCCAGCAGTATTTGGGAGCTGTTCTTCCTGGTGTGGGGCAAGGATTCGGACCAGTTCCTCAGGTCATCATGGCTCCTGCTGGATTCGCTATCGCCGAACCCGGGAACTACATCTCCACGCATTTCAACACGAAGACTAGGAACATGATCGTCAGCATGAATGGAGTTAGCGGAATGGGAGCTCAGAAGTAATAACTCGATACTTTATTTCTAACGTTAATTACTTCAAAAATTTTGAATGTTTTGGACTGTCCACAAGACTGAGTTGGCTGCTGCTGAGCAGCGTCTTCGTGGCCTTTATTTGTAATCGACGTAAGTATATTTATATGCGAAAAGACGCTCGTTTTTTGTACGAAAACATTTTGTAATAGATTCCCAATCTCATCTTTTCAAAATTTAGCAAATTGTTAATTTAGAATTCAGTTTTAGTAATTGGCTTTAAAGGAAACTTCAAAAATTATTAGTTGATTCATTTATTACTTTTTGTTGGCAAATTCAATCCTGATTTGCATTAATTCGGTTCAAAATTGGTCACAAAATTCGTCCTTTTCCCTTTTTGTAAAAAAAATTTAGAAAATTAAATAAAAAAACACAAAATTCTGTACTTTTTGTCTGACACTTGTATCATTTTAATCTTTTACTTTTTGAGTCCTTTCCGCAGAAATGGAGTTTAATCTAAAGATTGTTGGATAATGTGTGACTAATTGGAGGGGCTGATTAGCTTTAGTCCACGTAGATAATACGCATGGTATTTGTGAAGCTGGAAAGAAAGATAAGCGTCAATTATTATGTCATGTCCCACTTGTCTCGTCCTCATTGGTACTTACCCGGATCCCTTCTTCCAGCCTGTTAGAACGATAATTGCGTCACCGCTTTTAATCATTCCACGCTTCTTTGCGTACTCGGTGCCATGAACTACTCTCGCGTTCACGTCCTCCATCCAGTCAGTGAGCACCGGAGCTGAAAAGGTCAAAAGGTCAAATTAGTTGTACAAGCGATATACAAAAGAACCAAAGAGCCTCTTCTTACCTTCGTGTTGAATTGGAAGGATCCCCCTGTAGAGATGACACTGACGGGCCACTTGGGCATCCCTTGTGACAGCGATGATGGGGCAGCGTGGGCGGTACTTGGACACGAGATGGGCAGAGCGACCTGTGGTTGTGATCACAATGAAAGCAGCGGCTTGACACTTGTGCGATGCTTCCACTCCTGCAATCGCAATTGTGTGGGTGCAATCAAGGGGCACGGCGGCCTATAAAAAATATAGTTTGGTTAGGACTGGAAGAGTTTAAAGTTGATTGGAAACTGACCTTGCTCACGAGGTCAGCAAAGAGTTGATGGTGCCAAAGGGCAGCCTCCGCTTCCCTGCAGATGTTGGCCATTGTCCTGACACACTCCAGTGGGTAGTCTCCTTTGGCCGTTTCCCCGGAGAGCATGACACAGTCAGCACCGTCGAGAATAGCATTCGCCACGTCAGAGCCTTCAGCACGGGTTGGCCGGGGCTTCTTGATCATCGACTCAAGCATTTGGGTGGCACAAATCACAGGCTTCCCTGCCTATTATACATTAAAATTAAAATCCAATTTGAATGCTAACGGTGGGTGTGTAGTTCAGCAGTGACTGACAAACCTTATTGCACTTGGCAATCATGGCCTTTTGTGCCAGGAATACTTTCTCTGGTGGGATTTCAATCCCTAGGTCACCACGAGCGACCATGATCCCATCGGAAGCAGCAATGATTTCATCCAGATTCGTCACCCCTTGGTGGTTCTCAATTTTAGAGATGATGAGGATCTTCTTACCAGCCTCACCGAGGATTTTCCGAATCTCATGAACACCAGCAGCATCACGGATGAACGAGGCAAAAATCATGTCCACGCCTTGCTGGATCCCAAACTCAAAATCAGACTTGTCCTTTTCCGACACGGCTGGAAGGTCAACTGGAACTCCGGGGAGATTCACGCCCTTTCGACTTCCAAGTAAACCACCATTCTCAATTTCACAGACCAAAAAGTCAGCGCCTGTTAGAAAAAAATAAAACGGAAAATTAACATGAAATAGCATCAAAGATTTGCATTGGTTTAATGATCAGCGTACCAACTTCGTTGACAACAAGTGAAATCAATCCATCGTCCACGAAAACTCGGTTTCCAACTTTGATGACCTATAGAATTTAGAAAACCGTGTGAAGATTCCTTGGAATCAAAAACTGACAATGACCCACCTTGATAATGTTTGGGTAGTCCACAAAGATGATTTTCTCGCTGCATTTTTCAGAGAAAGCAGCATCCGTCGTGAGCTTCACGTGCTCACCTCGCTTCATCTCGACCTCGGCAGAAGCACCCTGGAGAAGAATCATAATTTACTCTGTAATCTTATGCTGTACTCATTAATCTCCCTTGTAAGGGATAATTACCCCTTCGAGAAGTCCGGTTCTGATTTCAGGCCCTTTTGTGTCCAGTGCAATTGCACAGGGAAAGTTCATTCCTAGTTTCTTTGAGTAATTGACCGTGGCAGTCCTGACATTCTCAATTGTTCCAGCGTGGTACTCATGAGACCCATGGGAGAAGTTCATCCTGTTTTGAGAGAATCAAGAACAAAATTATGAAATTGTTCACAAATTCCACTGATTCAGTTTCATTCACTAACCGGGCAATATTCATTCCCGTCTCCATCATTTTCTCCAGCATTTCCACGCTCCTGGAAGCCGGGCCGATGGTGCAGATAATCCCACTGAGACGATTCCTTGGAGCACAGTCGATATCAAGGGCACACATGTGATCCAAGTAACATGTCGCCGAGCCCGCAAGGTCTTGTCCCTGGAGTGCTTGTCCTGGCATCTAAAAAACAAAGCCCAAGGGTCAGTGACCTATTGAAACCCCTCTATACCTCAGGGTTGACTACCGATTCCGTTTCCTTGTCATAAGCAGTGTACCAAACCATTGTAAAGAATGGAGTAAATTGATATCGTTTAGGGTAAGTTAGTGTTGAAATTGAAGGAGTGGCTGTTGCTTGAGGTTTTCGTATTGTCACTAATAATTTTGATAGGGAAGTCAATAAGTGTTTTCTAATGTTCCTTTTGACTAAAGGTCAAGTGGGTAAGATGGCCTTGTGGGAATGGTTAATCGATTCCTTGGCACCCTGCCTTCTGGCTTCTGGCTGTGGAATGAAAGCCAAGAAAATACCCGGGTATTTGGAGCAACCAGCGCAGAATCAAGGGTTTGTCTCACAACAGAAACAGTTTTTCCATTCAGCAGCCCATATAAAAGAAACCACGGAAACTACCCAACTGTCGTTAACCCAGTAGATAACCTAATTGACACATCATAAATACCAACATAAATACTCACTTATACCCTCATCAAATACCCAATTAAATTAACCAATTCCCTTACCCTTCTAAACACGTTCATTTTTTAATCAAAGGAATCAAAAAGCCTCTTCCTTCTTAAAGTTCTACAGTGGTACTAACAAGAAGAATTAATTAGTTTGTGCTAGAGGGGATTAAAGTTAGGCTTATAAAGTGCATTTTAAGCATGAGGCTGACATGGGGCTGTGACATGGCTATAACTCCTCACTCGGTAGGAGCATGAGGCGGCATAACCCCAAGGTCAAACCACCGACTAACTACTGATTAACATAACATTCAACAGACATGTACCCCACACCTGATTACACTCTGGGTGGTCTCCTTCCTTTCGAAGAGGAAAGTTAGTCGTGCAAGACCAAAACAAGCATCTTGGACTTACCGTGATTCAAAGTGTGATTGACCTGAAGATGACCTGATGATTCTAGCAGGATGAGAGGGAGGAGCGTATTGGGAATGAGAATTTAAGACAGACAGCGAGGCGTCTCTCTCTATCTTTGTGACAGTTTCATCATTTAGGTACATCAAATGAAACAAAACGAGTAATTGATTAATTCAAATTAATTCATAAGCTGCCAAATCCCGTTTCAATGAACAATTTATTGAAAATCGCTGAAATCATTCACCTGTTTTCTTTGGATTATTCTTACTACTGGAAATGCATGAAATTGAGCGGCGCCAATTCGGTGTATTTTCGGCCTCCCTAAAACACCGGGGTGCAGCACCCTTTGCACTTTTTGCACTTTTTGCACCTTTTGCACCCATGCCTGCACTTCACTGCACCCAAACCCATATTTTGACTGGAAGTGGTCCAAATAAACTTTTTATGAATTGTGGAGTGCACCTTGCTACACCCAGGTTCATATTTTGACTGGGAGTGATCCAAATTAACTTTTTATGAATTTTCGATTCACATTGTGACCTCTCCATAAGTGGAAAGGTCAACTGCACCCTTGCCCCTTTTTCCTGTTTCGACTAAAAAATGATCCTAAATCACTTACTGACGTCACTATGTCAATCGAAAATTCATAAAAAGTTCATTTGGATCACTTTCAGTCAAAATATAGGCTTGGGTGCAGCGAAGTGCACCCAAGTGTGCACGGGGTGCAGCACCCTTTTCACCGTTTGCACCTTTTGCACCTCACTGCACCAACGGTCATACATTAGGTTATGTTAGGTTATTTTATTAGGTTTATTAGGTTTCTGCAGTTTCTGGATCATTTCAAGTCGAAATGTGTAAAAATCTGCAGTTGGTGAGTTTAACATTTCCTCTTCGAGAAGGTTATTGAGGTCACAATGTCACTCAACAATGCATAAATAGTTTTTTTTTTACCACTCCCAGTCAAAATATAGGCTTGGGTGCAGCGAGGTGCACTCCAGAATGCATGAAAGGTTATTTTTTTACCACTTCCGATTCAAAATATGGTCCAGGGTGCAGTGATGTGCACTCCAGAATGCATAAAAAAAATTTCATGACTTTCCAGTGAAAATATGTGCTTGGGTGCAGTGAGGTGCAGGCATGGGTGCAAAAGGTGCAAAAGGTGCAAAGGGTGCTGCACCCCGGTGTTTTAGGGGGACCCTGTATTTTGACGACCAAAAGAGAGCCAAAAAACCCATGCATTTCATACAGCACAAAACACACTGGAATTTCATTCTCTCTCTTTTTTTAGAATTGTTTTGGTGTCAAGGGTCAGTTGAGGTCATTTGGACAGGTGCAGTGGTGGCAGGGAAAGTCACCCTGCAAGGAATACACGCTGTGACACACCATACGGACACGGTGACCTTTCATCATGGACACTCCAAGAGGACGTTATTCCTCCCAATTTGTATTGATAGTATTCTTCCTTGGATCTCTATTCCTCCTTCCAGTAAAGGGTAAACTAATACACTTTTGGAGTAAATTAAGAAGGATTAATGCTTTGTCTTTCCTTTACAAAGGTTCGGAAGGGGTCAACGTTCACCATTTGCAGCCGAATGACCGCCTCCTGGACATCACAGACTCTGACTTTCACATCTTCTGCAGAAAAGGAGATTCCAAGAAACTAATCAACTACTTCAAGTCAGCGACTGTAAGAACAGGGTGTAATTTGAGTAATTTGGGAATGTGAGTTGATTGTTGATTTGATGAACTTTTTAGCTTCGAATTGCTAGTGCTGCGGATGACATCAAGATAATCCGGGGTCATAATGCAAACGAAGTGTACAAAACGTATATGGAAACTACACGCCTCATCCTCTGGGCTCAGAATCTTCTGCCATGGCGTGTCAGAGAAGTATGGACGAAACATAACTAAAATGTTTAGACATTGGATCATGGAGATATCTTTGGAGTTTCACCTTAATTTAGGATTGATTTTTAAGTGATTTATGATTTGTTCTTAGGCGACCTATCAAACATTCAATTCCAGTTGTGTCGGAGTGGGTACGAGCAAGCCATATTCTGCAGTGCTCATCATTAGACGTAAGAAATTGATTAACAACTTACAGTAATTGATAGTTTAAAAATGTGTTTTAGAAATGGACACTTGGAACATGCTGATGCTCTTGGCTGGTGTCACTATCTTCTTCTTTGCTCCCAAGCTGGCTCGTTCTACTACACTCTTCTACACTTCCGGCACACTTCTCGGGGGGATTGGAGCTGCTCTAGTTCTGATGTTCATCCTATACCGATTCATGCCTCGAGGGAAGGGAGCTTACATGACGCTCACGGGCCTTTGGGTCTTCAGCATCTACCTTGCCGGAGAGACTTGGAATCGGTTTAGCGAAGTGCTCCAGGAGAAACTGCCTTACGTCTTGGTTTACCTGACCCTTGGCTCTGTCGTTGCCTTCATCCTTTGCTACCGTCTTGGTCCCCCTTCTCATCCGAGGACACTGGACATCATGACATGGGGATTGCAGGTGTATTCTTTTTATGGAGCACTTTAGCTGTAATCTTTAGAGCATTTGATTAATGTAAGTTAATTGTTTTAATTTTTGTAGTGTGGGAGCCTGGTTCTGATCCACTTGAGCAGTGACCTTGTTGAAGTTTCTACGGTGATAATCCTGGTCGTTCTTTTCTACCACTTCTTTAGTCAGCGTTTCTTCTCTGGATTTGAGCGTTGGTGGTGAGTGTATGTTGAGATTAATTATAGCCGTAAGTTGATGATGTTGATGGATGAGTGGGTCCCCATGAAATCATGATGAGTTGAGTTTTCTTCCCCTTCAGGTGATTTGATGGGGATGTGCTCTGGTGGCTTGTGCTGTGGCGGCGGTTTTCGTGGCCGTGTGTACACTTCTTTACTAATTCATCTCTCTTTCCAGGATACGACGCTTCCCACCGAAACGTAAATTATTGACAGAGGAAGAGTATATACGACAAGGGGCAGAGGAAACGTCCAAGAGTTTGGATGAGCTACGGCGATTCTGCAACTCTCCTGAATGCTCGTCCTGGAAACTCGTCTCGCAACTGCAAGATCCCAGGAGGTAAAGAAAATGGAGTCATCACACAATCCTTATTCCCATCATTACACAATGAGAAAAGAACCATTCTCCTTTCATCCTTTCTTTTTAAGCTTTGTGCCAAGGTTCTTGTGCTGACATAGGGTTCCACCTTCTTAGCCAGAATGACAGGGAGATTGACTGGTGACTGTCGAATGGCCACTCTTTGTGTCCCTTTGTGAAAGGCGGAATTAATTATCCTTCTTTTCAACAGCACACTGCTCCTCTCTTTACTAATTAAACTGAGAAGAAAAGGAGGAAAGCTGAACCAACAATTTGCTTTTTAATTATTCAGATCATTCCTTGAAAAAGTTTTCTCTTTCACTCATCCCCTGCCTGGAGCGGAGCTCTGGCCCTACATAGCTTAATTAATGGATGACTTCTGAGTCTCTGTTTCCTTCCAGGTTCTCCGGATTTATTACAGGGAACTCACATCTTTCTGATGCCGAGATGATGAGCTACGAGTCTGAGATTGAGGAAAGTGATTCACGAGATGGGGAGATGAATGGAACAGCGAACAATGGACAGCTTCTGCTCACCGAAGAAGAAGACTCGGATGGAAACTAAAATCAAAGACTTTGCCACCACCTCCATCAACAACTTTTTCTATTATCTTTTTCTATACTCAAACCAACAGGTTGGCCAACTCTCAGCAGCCTTACTTACTTCCCACACTGGGGACGCCCGTAATAACTCAGGACAAAACGCTCTTGTTCTTGCCAATAATGCCCTTTAATAAAACCCCATAGTATGGATACAAAATGAAATGGAAATAGTTG
>VNWY01001589.1:0-13510 GCA_009869845.1 Pseudachorutes palmiensis
TCACAACGATTTCTGAGTTTTATGGGGCTACGGAAGGCAATTGCAATATCGGTAAGTATGCCGCCACACAAGGCGCCTGCGCTTTCTTCCATATTGACTAATGCCCTTGTTTTCAGTCAACATCGACAATCACGTGGGTGCAGTTGGCTTCATTTCTCGCATCATGCCTTTCATTTACCCAGTAACCTTGATTAAAGTTGATGAAATAACGGGTGAACCAATTCGAGGTAAGGTTTAAATGAATGCAAAAATAATGTTGAGTAAAACAACGTTATTCTATTTTCTAGACCCCAGAACTGGTTTGGTGATACGTTGTCGTCCAAATGAAGATGGAGAGCTAGTCGGACGAATTGTGGACAACCACCCTGTGAGAGAATTCCAAGGGTAATTTTTAGCATTTTATTAACATTCCAACAGGCTTGGAAATGATCATTGAATTCTTGCAGCTACGCCGATTCCACAGCTACAACTAAGAAAATTGTCCATCACGTCTTCAAGGAAGGGGATTCAGCATTTCGAACAGGTGAAATAACACTTTCTCCTTTGATTTGAGTTGCGTGTGTTTGAATATGAATTTTTGCGATTCCAGGGGACATGTTGATGATGGATGAGTTCGGTTACTTTTACTTCAAAGACCGAACTGGTGATACGTACAGATGGAAGGGAGAAAATGTTTCCACTTCAGAAGTCGAAGCTGTTGTGAGCGCTGCGTGTAATTTAAAAGACGCCGTTGTTTACGGGGTACAGATTAACGGGTCCGAAGGTCGAGCTGGAATGGCAGCGATTTTAGATCCAGAAGAAACACTCGACTGGAAGGAATTCACAGAGAAGATATCCAAGTCACTACCTTCCTACGCACGCCCTGTATTTGTGCGAATAGTTAAACAACTAGACATGACTGGTAAGGATCGATTTCCACTAATCTTTTAGCTTCCTCTAATCACATCTTCCGTATTTGAACAGGAACGTACAAAATGAAGAAGGTTGATTTACAGAAGCAGGGATTCGATGTCACCCGGGTCTCAGATAAAATCTACGTCCTATCCAACGGGAAATACGTCCTCGTTGATAACGAAGTCTATTCTAAATTGACAACAGGGACATGGAAATTATAATAGGCGAAGAACAATCTCCAAATTGTATTGCTGATCATCACCACCATGTGTATTTGGAATCTAAATTATATAATTTCGATTACCAACAAGTACCGCTTGAAATTCCTATACCCTTTCAAACCTTTGTGTCACTCTTCGTTCCCTTTTTTCTAACTTGACTGACTATGTAATCGCTATGGATGCGTGTGTCTGTTTTTGCTAAATCCATGCCACTTAAATGACCAATTGTGAATATTAATTGCAAATGACCGAGCCGCTGGTCGCTTAAGGAAGACTTTACTGCTCAATATTATACAAAAGAAAATTCATTAAGCCATGAGAACCAGTAGGATGCAAATTGAAAGTTTTTCTTGGTTCTCTCAGGCTAATTTTGTGATGCCAGAAATTATAAATTTGAAATTAAGAATCAATCACAGCTTGTAAATTAAGAATTGCTAATTAGTGTTTGGAAATATAAAAATGGCTGGCACCAGAGACCTGGTCAAAAGTATTCACTGATGCTTTATGAATAAAGGAAAGTATTTAAATGCTATTTCTAGAATAAGGGATCAAAACTTGATCGAAAGTGTAAGCAGGTACCGGCAGATTAACAATGGCGAACGTGTGTTGCCACAGAATTCGAAAAATTCCGCAAACCAGGAAGAATGCCAATAAAGAAGTATAAAAGGGATATTTGCTTCGCACCAAATGCAGTTGCAAATAGAAAAATGAAAGAAGCTTTCAATTATTCAATTCAAAGTTCTTTTCTTTCTTTTTCCTGATTAACATTTCAGTCGGAATCAAGAATTGTAAGGTTAGAACTCGGGCCATAAAATAGCCAGCAAGCATTGTTGCAAAAAGAGCATTTCCCAAATTAGTTTTCATCATTGAATGACCAATGTCAAGTGTCATCTTTTGACACGTTTAACTCCAATTGGTCTGTGCTTCTTGCCTCAGCTAAAACCAGTGCGGGATGACATGATTTCTTCCGTAACAAGAATCAGTCGTTCGGAATTTCAACAATTCTGGAAACTGCTACAAACTAGACATCAGTTAGCTGACCTCCTCTCCTTGTCTTTTGGTAATTGAGTGTAGCGGACATGACTGAGAGCTTTGTAGAGTCTGAAATAAACCGATACGCTGAGCTCTACCGTGCTCACCGGCACGGCTGGCACTGTGACGAGGTGAACCCAACCCTTCAGAAGAATGTCCATTTCCTTCCCCACAAGGATGGTCCAGAACCAAAGCGCATTTTAGTCCCACTTTGTGGGAAATCTCGTGACATCCAGTACCTCTTGTCGCTTGGATACAACGTCTTTGGAATCGAAGCAGTGGAACAAGCGATCGTAGAATTGGCACAAGAGAATGCATTGGAATTGGAGTATGACGACGAACAGCAAATTTTTAGCACAAAGGACAAACGTCTGCTCATTTTCCATGGTGACTTTTTCAAGTGTCCCCTTGAAAAGCTGGGGCCTTTCGATGGCGTCTGGGACCGTGGGTCCTTCAGTGTCATGCTGGACTCGATCCGCCATGACTACGTCCAACTGATACGTCGTGGACTCAATGGTAAAGTTTTTTCAAATCAATTTACAACTCTGTTGGAAATTCTAAGAGGTATTTTCTGACGCAGTTGACTTCCGGTACTTGTTGCATACGTATGACTACCCCAAGAAATTGAGCATGCAGCCCCCAAGAGCTACAAGCAGTGACGATGTCAACGCCCTCTTCTCTTCCTGGGCACATGTCAACATGATCGAGACTGCCCCTGTGACCACCCAATTCCTTGAACGTTTCCAATATCTGAAAAATGTAGAATGTAAACAAATCACGTACCTCATAAGCAACAATTCAGAATGAAGAAGCTGCTTTACACGAAGAAAGTTAGTTTATCGTAAGTTTTCATATTCTTAATGAAACAGTAACTTGAACAGCAAGTATATGTTATGTCTCGTACCCTTAAAACAACGGTGTGAATGAATTTAAAAAAAAATGGGGAAACACAGTTACCGTTGTGACTAGAAATGGAGCCCTTACGAAGCTCCATGCGACTTGAGTAAACAATAAGATTCATGAGGCGCAGAAATTATAGAAATTACTAGGAATCAATCACTACTTGTAAATTAAGAATTGCTAATAAGTGTTTGGAAATACAAAAATGGCTGGCACCAGAGACCTGGTCAAAAGTATTCACTGATGCTTTATGAATAAAGGAAAGTATTTAAATGCAATATTGCTTGAATAAGGGATCAAAACTTGATCGAAAGTGTAAACAGGGGCCGGCAGAGTAACAATGGCGAACGTGTGTCGCCGCAGAATACGAAAAATTCTGCAAACCAGGAATAATGCCAATAAAGAAGTATAAAAGGGATATTTGCTTCGCACCAAATGCAGTTGCAAATAGAAAAATGAAAGAAGCTTTCAATTATTCAATTCAAAGTTCTTTTCTTTCTTTTTCCTGATTATTCCTGATTACATTTCAGTCGGAATCAAGAATTGTAAGGTTAGAACTCGGGCCATAAAATAGCCAGCAAGCATTGTTGCAAGAGCATTGTTGATTTAATAATAACAAAAAGGCAGGACAAAAAATGCTTCGAAGGTCAACATTCTGAAGTGCTGAGTCGGGATAAAAGATATAAGCTAGGAAGCAATAAACCTGATGCTTCAGACGGCGTCGACGGCGCAAGCTGAAATACAGAATTCAATCTCCCTGATATCACGCTGTCAGCCTCCAATATCTTTAGTTCGAAGCCTGTTGCCATCGCTGTCAGCCATCAATCTACAGTTTTCAAAGCCTATATGAATATTTAGAACACATATCCACACCTTCCGTCCCAGTTCGACCGGTAAGTGTAGATTTCGGCTGCTTATCTTAATCCCTGTGTTTTAATTGCGGGCATTGGACTCTACATCCTTCAACATATTTTTAGTTTTAACTCTAATCTAATCAAAACTGTGGTGACAGTTGCGGATTCCTCGGACTAAGTTGTCACCTAAATGCGACAAACTATATTAGCTTTGACAACTCTTCATAATTTCCTCTTTTTGCTTCGCGTGCATTATCGAATGTATTGATTGTCGTTAATTCGATTGCCTGCTAGAGTATAATTAACCATGACTATTGCAGACTGGCTGCGTAAGCATCTGAGAATATTTCGACGAAGAGGAAAAACAATAAAGACGTTAGGAAGCGGAGACCAGGCGGAGGATCAAAAGACAAAAGCCATGCCTAAGGTCAAAGTTATGTAAGTTACTCACGAGATAATTTTTTGCTATTAGAACTAATTAGTTATGATTACGCAGCCTCCATTTTGAGCAAGATGTGACTGAATTGAATCAAAAGTTGGCCCTGAATTTGGAAAATAAGCCTTCATGGGTACTAGAAATCATCGGATTGAATGAAGCGGAGAGGGATTCGGTGAAAACAAAATATGACAGACTCCGAAGCCATCCTGGGGAATGGGTTACTGGGACCAGTGCCCTGTATGACATCAATGACGGAGATGTAACAGACTTCCACGATGTGAACCACTTCTTTGACACTCTTCGGGACCTCCATTTCAAACCAGGGTTTTTCAATCCAGCGCCAAATACGAGCAGCTTCCAACCAAAAGAAATCCGGGAATGGAATTTTAGCAAGTAAATTAGACTCAGAAGAATTCAGTTCAGATTGTAACTAATTTTGAGCAAGAATGTGTTCCAAGATTCAATTACAGTTTCGGCTAATTATTTTTGTTTTACAATTTCAATCCAATTTTGATGTCATCCGTTTGGTGCCTGAGTTTTCATAATGACGAAGAGCGTGCTACGTAACTTCGATCAATTTCGCTGATTTTAGCAACTCCTGAATTAAACACACAAGAGAAATTACCAATCACTTTAACGTACTTAAATTAATTTTAATTACCAGAAAGAGCCATTGTCAAGTCCAACTCGTCGTGGAAGATTTGATGGATTTTTCTTGCACCGGCTTGACCCCCTACAGTCAATCCCCAAAGGAATGGACGCCCAGCAAAAACCTAAAATCTCAAGACGAGCAATGAAATCGCTGAATGCTTAATCATCAACCTTCTTGAGATTACCATGTTTGCTCCAAGCGCAATCGCTTTGAACGCGTCTGCTCCAGTACTGACGCCACCATCCAGATACACTTCGCACCTTCCATTAACTTCATGAACAATTTCCTCTAGGACGTCAATCTGTTTAACCAAAATCAATTAAATTCAGGGAGCTTGGTGACATTTCCAATTGTAAATTGGCCATACCGTTGCGCTGATTGTGTCCACTTGTCGCCCACCATGGTTTGAAACAAAGACCGCAGCTGCCCCGTGTTGAATGGATAACCGAGCATCTTCAGCAGTCATCACTCCCTTGATGATAATTGGAAGACGACTGATGCTCTTGAGCCAATCAACATCTTTCCAAGTAAGGCTTTGATCCATCAGTGCGTCAACATAATCATTCAGCGCCGACCCGCCCTTGGAGTATCCAAGGCCGTCAGAGCTGCCAGTTCCTTCGTCAAAATTTGCCATTCTAAAATGGAAACAAAAATTAATAAGGAGAATAGACCAGGCTTGTCATCAAGGATGATTATTTACCGGAGGTGTTTTGGAAGCGTGAATCTGTTCCGAATATTTGGACGGCGTTTTCCAAAGCGTGGAGCATCAACAGTCAGAACCAACGCTTCAAATCCACAAGCCTCCGCTCTACGAACTAACGATTTGGAAACTTCTCTGCAGAATTTAGAACATTATTTTAAAAATTTCGTCCAGAAATACAATATATTCAGCTGAATATTCAATACCTGTCTCTGTATACGTAAAGCTGGAACCATTTCCGACCGTTTGGCGCAGCAGCAGCTACGTCTTCCAATCGAGTCGTAGAAATGGTTGACAAAATAAAAATTGTACCGGCAGCAGCTGCAGCTGGAAAAGTTAAAAAAGAAATTCACACAAACTGTTAATAAAAACTAAGCAGCAAACTAACCTCTAACATTTCCGCATTCACCATCTTCATGGGCTAGTTTTTGCATAGCAGTTGGTGACGTTCCTATTGGAAAACTTACTGGCTTTCCAAGGACAGTCGTCGTCAAGTTTCTTGTGGAGACATCACGGAGCATTCTCGGTACGAATGAGCCATCTGAAAATATCATCGGTTCAATGACACCGCATTTGCTGAGATTATAAAAGTGTACCGATTGAAGGCCCGTTTGTTATCTCTCAATGTTTCTTCAGCATCTGCTCCACTCTTGTAGTAATCCAATGCATTCTGATCTAACATCCGGTGAGCCAACTGCTCGAAATCTTCGACACACACAAGTTTCTCCATGTTTCTTCAAACAGCAGGAAATTCCAACACTGACCTACTAACGAAGACAACTAAATGAAAGAAGAAGAGCAGTGTGTGGGCGAGGAGCTGAAGTGCTTGATAAACTCTCGGTATACTACGCTGCGCATAAAAGCCTGGACTTCATTCAATAAATCTGGATTGCTGCGGTGCTATAGTTAAGAAAATGGACTTTGGTATCAAAAAGAGCATGTCCTTCTCTTATCGCTGATGACCAGCCATGTCACTTTGACCTCTTTCTTGACAGATTGAAAGTTAGAATCCTCGGGGGATTCATGATCTATACGATGAACCAAATACCAATTTGATCATTATCAATTTAGTTCATTGTTAGTTCAGTTCCGAATTCGGATGTAATCCGGGCACTAGCCTGCATGCTTTGGTTAAATACCTTTAAATCAAGCCAATGAAAGGTGTTGATAATTTATGACTCTATCTCTCTATGTACCTTGGGACATTGGGCTTAAGTTTTGCTAATCGCTTTCGACGTCAGCGTCAATCGCTGCGTCAAAAAGTATGTTTTTTTGTTCCAATAGGGATAAGGAAAGTGACGCCGAGCAGCAAAAATTGAGGGAAAATTCAAATGAGAAAATTAGCCAGTTTGGAAAAAAAAATTGGATTTTTTCCAACTTTTCCAATTTGGAATTTGGCCGTCCTTCCTTCTCGTCGTGTCATTTGAGTTGACCTTTGACTACTTCCAACATGGCAAAGGCCATTACATCTCTACAGGCACAAATCCCGGTGCTCCTTAATGGTAAGCAGAAACATGTGTCGGCTGTAGGGCAATCCTTAGTAAACTTACTTTATTGCTAAAATGTAATCAATTTATATCTTAATTTGTTATTGCAGCTGCCCTACGAGAAGGGAAACCACGTTTCGCTACCTTCCTAAAGTATGCCAAAGTGGAACTATCCCCTCCAACACCGGGAGATATCCCAAAAGCAATCGGAGGGATCAGAGATGTCCTGTCAGGCTGGAGAACTGGCAGATTCAAGCAACTAACAGTTCGGGTAAGCTTCTTGGCATTTAAAAAAAGATGAATTTCACTAAATGACCTTCTTTTATATAATCTAGGATGCTTGGTTGAATACTTTGGTTGCGGTAGAAGTCGGTTGCTGGTTCTTCGTTGGTGAATGCATTGGGAAACGACACCTCATTGGATACAAAGTCTAAAGGAACACTTTACCATCGCAAACGTTGAAGATACTGCCACTAGATCCAGATTCAACGTCTCCATTGCTAAATAATACTAGGGGAAGAATTACCCATTGAGAAATTGGCAAGGAAGAGCATTGTAGTCATGTCATAAAGTAAAAACGATAAATTACACTCCAAAGTCAAAGTGTCACCGGGCTACGCCTACTGTAAAAATAATTTATTCCACAGTTTCATCCAATATCAAAGGGTCAGGTATTTTTGCTTTTGCAATTGACCTCATCCAGGTAAACTCGAAAAACGACTGACCTTGAATGAAGCAGTTTTAATATCAAGCTCGATCACACCCCCTATTCAATTATCAGCCCTCACTAATCGGCATTTGACATTATTCTAGTCACTTTCCCTTGTCACAGAGGCTGAAGTGTAATGGCGAAATTCCTGTACAAACGTAAGTGAATCAGAGGTTAACTAAAAGTCAAGCTTTATTTTTAATTAATGCAAATGTCATCATTTGATGCCGAACGAGGAGTCGAGTGGAGAGACAGAATTTATTGCATTGAATTGAGGAGGAAAAAGGCAAGACACGACCTCTGGGATCTTTTGTTGTTCTCTTTTTAAACTACTGTGTACTGGTACTGTCAATTGATTGAGGCTGTCTCTAAGTCTAAGGTCGTAGTGACGTTAATAAGTATACACGGTCAGGTCGTCTCAGATCATAACGTAAGTTACTCCATTCAGGTCGATTCAAGCTATATTTACTCAATTCACTACCCTGCCGAGGGGCCAAGCGAAGCCAAGGCTATTTCCGGTGTTTTTAGACTCTATTATTGATTCTTTTTAACTTTTAATTGATCTAGACGATGGGTGGTGGGGATAAGAAGAAGCACAAGAAGAAGAAGGCTTCCGAGCCGGAAGAGGAATACGTAGTTGAGGCTATCCTCAGGAAGAAGATGGAGGGCGGATCTCCCGTGTATCTGGTCAAATGGAAGGACTGGCCACAGTAAACACATTTTTATCCTAAATTCGTTGAATCTGGAATGCACTGAAGAATCTATGTTCATTTTTTAGCTCGTCCAACACTTGGGAGCCATCGAGTAATCTGAAAGGCTGCCCGGAATTGTTGAGGGAATTTGAGCGTACGTACAAGGCTGGCTCGGATACGTCCTCTACTACGAGGCGCAGCGCTAAGAAAGCGGCCTCGGAAAGTTCATTTTACGATGATTCTGACACTGAAATGGTCCCGAAGGAGATCAAATCCAACTCTATTGTGAGTAGTGCGAGCGGTTTACTGTGATCATGGAAGTTGATTTTATATTTTTTAAATATAGGACGTTGACGTGTTGGAAGAGTGTCCAGCTACTAAGGATCCGGAGGAGCTCCTTGGCGTGGTTCCTATCAACAGCATTATGACTTATCTGGTGAAGTGGAAGCCAAAGCCGGGTGCGAATGGGAATCCACAAGACATGAATCTCGTCAGGGGAGACGTATTCAAAGACGCTTATCCCCAGATGGTGATTGCCTTCTACGAGAAGCATATTATCTGGGCTCGTGACGAAAGAATCAAGGACGATATTGCGAAGAACTCCTTGATCTGCATGGACCAAACCAAGGCCAAGAAGCCTGACGGAACGGTTATTCCTAGCAGCCCAGTGGTCAAGATCAAGAAGGCGAGGAACGACTTGAGGGAATCTTCAGTCTCAACTAGTGGCAGCGAGAACGAGGATCCTGAACCGGATTCCGACGTCATAATGGAACTTGACACCACCACCTAAATCCCTTCGACCCACTCAGGAATAATTTGTTCGCCCCAATCAATATTTTTGGTACTAAACAGTTTTCTATTTTCCTTCGTGTGTGTACCTTGTAATGAGTTAAGGTACACATCTAAATTGTTAGGGGTAAGAAAATTAGATTTTCATTCCTTCTAAGTGTTATGGTAAAGTGTCGACACTCGTTTTCAGGTTAACTTCAGTCTTACATGTGCATTTTTGTGTCGTTAATTTAACTAAACAAGGTAATAAGCTTGGTTGTTCAGTAATGTGACTGATTTGATGTATTTTTCCTGTAATACGTGATTTTGATTTATGTTCAACCAGGCGTTGAAATGTACCAAATTCTATAGCAAGTGTGGGCCTGAACGTGTTATAATTAAATTGAAAGAGTGGTGAAGAAGTTCTCTAATTTTTCTTTATTTGTCGGAAAGTCGGTTTATTTGTCGACTAACCGTGTGAATTACTTGTTTGATTCCTCGGCTTTAACCTCTGACTCTTCTTCAAGTTTAAGTTTCTTTTGAGGCTGTTTATTGTCCTCTTCGCCTTCCTCTCTCGACGTCTTCTGACTCGGTCCTGGTTTCTTCTGGAGCCAGTTTTCCATGAAAGATTTACTTTTACATTTCCTAATAAGATGAAAAGACTTTAAGTATAATTTTTTAACTTTTTAGAAGTGGAAAAACCGTACAATTCTGCCAGCGGATTCATGCAATCCAAGTCCCGACATCTTGAGTTATTGACCTTTGGAGAAACGGCATAATACTGGAGCTTTTGCGCAGGCTTGAGAATATTCAATAGCTCATTTGTTGTAGCATCTGAAGACGCTGATATCCAAGCCTGGAGGGTACAGATAAATCCATTTTATGAATCTGTGAATGGTTGTGAATGTGAAGGTTTGAAGTGTAAGATTAACCTCAACTTGCTCCGATGTTTCCAGAATTGCGGGCATTCGATCATGGAGCCAGGAGAGGGTTGAATTTGATTCCATTGTGATGACTGTATATGAATACACCAAGTCACCCTGGATTCAAGAGAAAAACATTAGGAAAATGTCAAGTTCTAATAAGCATGTACACGCATGTATACCGTAGATGATTTCCAAGTGTCGTAGAGTCCAGCCATCATAAGCATGTTCGGTCCTTCCCAACCTTTCTCCTCATCCCATTTTCCATTGGTCCACGTTTCCGGGTTGTATACCTTCAATGCTTCATCTTGCGGCATGAAAATAAAATAAGGTTGCTTCCCGGTCTTCGGCTGTTCTCCGACAGTTTTCCACTCGTAAAAACCTTGGGCCAAAATGACGCAAAGCTTCCTCTGTGTCAGTGGTCGCTTGTACAATTTGGAATCTGGAAGGCCTTCAAGTCGCGCATTATTCGTAGACAATCCGTGAGATTTTGCTTCACCCTAAAATATAAATGTAATTAAATGAAAAAAGCGTAGGGAATAGTTTTTTACTTTGTGCCACGGTGGGATAAGCCCCCACATCATAGGTTGGATTACTCGTTCCCCTTTGTCTTCAACACTGGCCCCTTTGATCATCACTGGAGAGAACATGGTGGGTGCTATATTGGCGGAAGGGTAATACTTCGGAGTACTTCCGCCATTCTCCGAAGGTGGGTGCTCATTCCAAGTTGGTTTCCGGATCTTTTCAGCATTCGGATCGTAGTAGCTGCATGCGTTGCAGATCACATCAGGAGCAAGCGTACTGCAAATCAAAGCATTTAATTAAATAGGGACAATAACTGTGTAAATGTCCCAAAATTCTCAGCTCCATAAACTCCACATTACACAGACGCCACCAAATAATCCGATATTCGGAGATATCGGAGCGGGATTTTTCTCATATGATCTGCTCCTTCGGAAGAATATTTTTTGGAAATCAAGTTTAGAAAAGTATTAAGATTCGAAAATGGTAACATGGAATTTGTCACGCGTCAATACCAAACAGCAAGTTTTGACGCTGAATATTACAGAAGGCGATGGACTATTCGTTTCTGTGTAAAACTTTCTTTTATAACTAAAACCAAACGCTTTTAATTACTCTGATTCTAACTTCAGATTTTGGGGCTGACGATGCTTCTCTTGATCTCCTCTGCCATGGTTTCGTTAAACCTTCTTGCTCACAAGAAATATTCAAACGGTAAAACCAAAGTTAAATTCTCAGGTTTAAGCACTAAAGTTTGTTCACATTTTTAGTCACGATCCTGATTTCGATTTCTCCGTTTTTCCTACACTCGCTTCAATTGCTCAATCTGATTATGCTGCTCCGCTCAAAAAGAAAAGTAAAGAGAACATTTTTTTATTTGTAAAAAGAGAAGGTTTTATATTTTAAATGTAGAATTTATCAATTCTGTTTCCCTTAGGACATGGCATTCATAAATCGCTGTTCATTTTGGTGTTTGACTTCCCGAATCCTACTTCCGACGATTTCCTTTGAGTGGTTCATCCTTTCGTTGTGGGGATTTGATTGGATTATCATCCTTCTAACAATAATCCCCTATGCGATTGGAATTCTCAAGTTTAGCAACATAATCGAATCGACGCTTTTGGTGGACGGGGTTATTGCAGCTGTAAAAAGACAAGCGTCATCAGATCGCTTGAGTTCAATCTACAGAAGAGCAGAGGCTGTAATTCGTAGAGGGACAATTCAATACGATAGCGAAGTCCAACTGGAAGATGCATCACTTCCAACCTACGACGAAGCAATGCAACTGCACCAAATTGGACGAACATTTTTCGATTTGCCTCCAGATTAATGCAGACGCGACACGATCGTTCGAGTGATTTAGTCATAAAGTATTCCTAAAATTTAATAAAAAAATTGGTGACGAGCATCCGCAAATCCTATTGTGGACTCTCGTTGTTGCAATCTTATCTCCATAAATGCCGATGCCAGGATAATTTTGGGAACCCAGCAGTGCGAAACAAGGCGTGTTAGTTGCGGGTATATTGAGTTCCAAGAGCAGCTGGAAAATATCCATAGCTTCAGAAAATCTGCAAAATAATCTTGCAAACATGGCTACCAAAGTCAGAGTCAATGGAAACGTTGAAGAATTGTACCAGAAATCCATCCTCGGCACAAATTCATTTGAAAGTGTGGAGATCGTGTCATCAGAAGCCTGGACTGACTTTTATCTCCAGCGCTTAGGAACAATTTTCCCAATCATGAAAGAGCTAATTGTGGATTTAAATGAAGACAGCTTCCGGGGAAATTCGGTGCTAACCTTCCAAAACATTTTAAAGTCACTGGGACAAGGGATCTTTCTCCAAAGTCTTCAATTGGAGTGGCTGCCAGAGGATAAATCTACTACAGAGTGGATTAATGTCGTCAACCTAATAGAATTCTTGAATCAACTGGAGAAGTTCAGCATCATCGGGAAAATTCCGCTAGACTTTATGACCTTTATCGCCGAATCAGTGGACCTTTCATTCGCGAGTTTAGAAATCATGGAAGCGGACGATCACACTCCATTGGATCCAAGTTTTCTCCAAAAATTCTGCCAGTCCAAATCCCTGAAAACACTTTCATTCCGAGCCAAAAACAATTCTCCTTACATCCTGGATTTTCCAGCCCTTGAAAACCTCAAAATAATAGTTACAGGGAAAGGTAAAAAACTGTCAAATGCCCTTGAACTGAACGGGTCACTTCCATCTTTGAAGACGTTCGAGCTTTGCGTGAAATTTGATTCTCCGTTTGTGATCAACGAGACTCTGCTCCTTTCCAAAGAGTTAAACGCTGTAACAATTGAGAGCAGAAACGCTTTCAAGGTTATGCGTGATTTAGTCAAATCCTGGATGGATTCGGAAATGCGTCCAAAACTAACCATTACCACCTCAAATCATGAAGACAGTGACTGGGAAATTCTTTTGGAACTGCAAGAAGCTGGGTTTAAATTGAGCAGTGATTCCATCATTCGAATTATGGATGGCAATCAAAAGTTTGAGAAAATTAAGTCCGTTTTGGGGAACGACGCCAGTGCAACTGAGTTCATACTGGACGAGGACACCCACAAATACTTAATCCAGGACTTGCCAGTGCTTTCTTACTTCACAAACTTGAAAAGGGTTGAAATTTTCCATGCCGGGGAAGTCACTGGTCTACAATTTGCACAGTTTCTAGAGTCCTCGGTGTCTTTAGAAGAG
>VNWY01001590.1:0-13492 GCA_009869845.1 Pseudachorutes palmiensis
TTGAATTAATAGGTAGTTTATTAGGAATTAAGTAAATAAAAATACTAGGTTTTGAATTAATGGGTAGTTTATTAGGCATTAAGTAAATAAAAATACTAAGTTTTGAATTAATGGGTAGTTATAAGTCATAATTAAATAAAAATACTATAAATACTAAATAAAAAGTGAAGCTGCCTAGAAATTCACGTGCATTTTGTGATTTAATGGTTGTCACCTTCTGCCCATCTGTGGGTTGTGACTCCACCCCGTTGAGTGTTCTCTACATTCTCCGGGTTGTTTGAATTTACATTTGACTTTTGGAGATTTGGAACTTTGTTTTGCCTTGCGTTTGTGCTGGAGAACTCTGGAGGCGTCGTGAGGCTGGAGACCGTGGCAGTAAAACGGGAGTAAATCAATCAATTCCTCTTCCTCCTGGAATTCTTGTTGTCTGCGATTGCGGCACGAGTGGGACACGAAGTAGACCGACCAAAATTCACTGCCGCTGCTCACCACGGCCCTATACAAAACAACACCTTAGTTGAGTTTTCCAGGGCGTAGTCAACAGACGGAACTGTCACTCTCACGGACACGCCATCAAAGTAAAAGCAGGCAAACTAAACATTACCATCAAAGACCACAACAACTGTCACTAATTAGGATTTTCTCAAGATGTCGTCCGTACGGACACTTCAAGTCGTCCGATGTCCATCGGATCAGCTTTCCCTGACGAACTGTGCCGTCGTCAACTCACAGGATTATCCTGGAGCGGGATCAAAGAGCAACCTCCTCCAGCACATCCGCCTCAGCCCAGTTGGGGTAATTGAAAAGTTCGTTGTCTTCACTATAAGACACAGCCCAGATGTCCCTGCGGCCAAGATTGGATTGAGTTTGACACAGCGGAAATTCGCTACTGCCTCTATTGGACAAGACATGGATGCCAGTATATATGAATTTGATCGCTCAACTCAATGTCTATCGGCCATTCTACTCGAAGTGGATTTTCTGACGAAGAAGCAATCCACAAATGATCCATACGACACGGATCAAATGGCGATGGAATTCGTAGCCCAATTTGCTGGACAATCATTCCACAAGGATATGCCGTTGGCGTTCAACTTCTTGGACAAGAAGTTGTTGTCACTAACCGTTAAGGATATGGAAGTGGCGGATATGAATCCGTTGAAAGTCGGAGGGGAAGTCCGCATCTCAAAAGCAGACTTGGGGATGCTACTCCCTGACACCAAGGTCACATTCGAGAAGGCCGAGAGTGCGACCGTGAATTTGACAGGGAAATCGAAAGGCAAGGTCACACAGAGATCAATCATCAATCCAACATGGGATTTTCACAAGATGGGAATTGGAGGTCTCGACAAGGAATTCAATGCCATTTTCCGTCGTGCATTTGCCTCTCGTGTATTCCCTGCTGAGCTCGTTGAACAACTTGGGGTAAAGCATGTCAAAGGAATTCTTTTATTCGGCCCACCTGGAACAGGAAAGACTCTGATGGCTCGGCAAATTGGGAAAATGCTCAACGCCCGTGAGCCTAAAATTGTCAATGGCCCCGAGATTCTGGACAAGTATGTCGGTCAGTCCGAAGCCAATATTCGTCTCTTGTTCGCCGACGCGGAAGAGGAGGAAAGGAGATTGGGTCCAAATTCTGGACTCCACATTATCATCTTTGATGAAATCGACGCCATTTGCAAGTCGAGAGGAAGTGTCGGAGGTGGGACTGGAGTTCATGACACTGTGGTGAATCAACTGCTCTCCAAAATCGATGGTGTCGAACAACTCAACAACATTCTTGTCATCGGGATGACGAATCGTCGAGATATGATCGATGAAGCACTTCTCCGACCTGGTCGTCTTGAAGTTCAAATGGAAATTAGTCTTCCAAATGAGACTGGACGACGAGAAATTCTCAGGATCCACACCGCACTTATGAAGCAGTATGGGAAGATGTCTACTGACGTTTCCATCGAAGAATTGGCTGCATTGACGAAAAACTTTAGCGGCGCTGAAATCGAAGGTTTAGTCCGAGCCGCACAATCCACTGCAATGAATCGTCTAATCAAAGCTGCTTCCAAGGTAAGCTCCTTCCAACCCGATAAAATAAAAATGTCCTGCTGAGAGCTGGAACCGTATAATCCAATTTCTTTTTTCTATCAGGTTGAGGTTGATCCTCAAGCAATGGAGAAGCTCAAAGTGTCTCGTTCTGACTTTCTCAATGCGTTGGAGAACGATATCAAACCCGCTTTTGGAACGAGTCAGGAACTTCTCCAGGGGATGCTCACCAGGGGAATTATCAACTGGGGCTCTCCAGTATCTCACATTCTCGAGGACGGAATGCTCCTCATTCAGCAGGTACAAAATGCAATTAAAATCTAATTCTGTCACAGGAAGAAGCTCCTAAATTGGATTTTTTCAGGCAAAGAGTCCTGACGCTGCTGGCCTAGTCAGTGTCCTTCTCGAGGGACCTCCAAATGCTGGTAAAACAGCACTCGCAGCGCAGCTGGCGAAAAATTCGGATTTCCCATTCATCAAAATCTGCAGCCCAGAAGACATGGTTGGATTCACAGAGTCTGCAAAGTGTCTCCAAATCCGAAAGGTAAAAGCAAAGCTGCTTCTGTTTCTGCTAAAAGCATCAAATTTTTATTTCTGTCCTAGATATTCGATGATGCGTATAAATCATCTCTTTCTTGCATTCTCGTTGACAACATCGAGCGTCTGTTGGACTACGGTCCAATTGGTCCCCGTTACTCTAACTTGACACTCCAGGCACTCCTCGTTTTGCTGAAGAAACAACCTCCCAAGGGAAGGAAACTCTTGATCATCTGCACTTCTTCCCGCAGGTGAGCAGAGAAAGAAAACTCCATTTGTTGCTTCCTTGATTAAAAATCTTTGCTTTCCGCTGTGTTTTCTATACCAAAATCGATACTCTTTTGTCTTCACAGCTCCCCTGACTCTTACAGTTTTTTGTCTACCAAAACTTCTTTTATGCTTTCACCGCCCATATATCAAGAAGTAGCGAAAGTATGGGAGCAATGACCTCAAATGACATTTTCTTTATCTGAAGATAGGGACTAGTAAATCAAGGAGATGAAAAGAATGATAATATTATTCTCCCTATGGCTCCCTTTAGCTCAAACTCTGGGAGTTAAGAGTCATGTCACGCTCTCTCAATCAGACTCCAGAGACCATAATATAGCTCCTGTTATAAATTGGAAATCGATTTTTTGTTTTTAAGGAAATTGTCAAAACCGCTGAGTCTTGTTTGCGTTTTCCCTGTGCTCTAATTTATTTACACAGTTCATTTAATTCCTGTCTGCTTGAGTGGTGATGCTTAAAAATTGATCAAGGTTGTTCAATTGAATATTCATTGAATTTCAGACAAGTGCTCGAGGAAATGGAAATGATTTCAGCCTTCACGGCTGTCCTCCATGTTCCAAACCTTTCAAAAGCCGAGCATGTTGTTTCCGTACTGGAAGAATCGGATGTGTTCACAAAGCACGAAGTGGAAAGCATTGCTCGAAACATTCAAGGCAGGAGGTACATGTTCCCTATAAGATGAAAATGGGCGTGAAAATGTTCTCCACAGAAGACTCCAATTTTTATTTTGCAGGGTGTTTATTGGCATCAATAAATTGTTGGCGTTGATTGACCTTTTACGGCAGACCGAAGGAGACTACCGCGTCGCCAAGTTTCTCTCCAAGATGGAAGAAGACGGTAATATTTCTTTTATTTAGTGCCTTCCTCTCCTGTGTTTGACAGTTGTGGTTTCTGTTTAATCAAAAATTGATATTGTTATTGCAGGTGAGATCGAGGCTCGTTAGGAATTCAGTGGGCCCCTTATCCTGCCTCCAATTCCACCAAGGAGAGTCCGACGTCGTAGTATGTATTGGTCTTCATGTATGACAAGGCTAGAGGATACGGTATGCGGCTGTATTAGATCATGTTGGCCTGTTGTTGGACTAATTTCAGGATTTGGGGCTGGTGGGCTGGTTGGTTGTGCAGTGGGCTTTGTCATTTCATTCTCCCTCGGCGTTCTAGTTGGGATCTGCGTTGGCTTTACTTTTGGAATAATCATTGCGCTGATCGCTGGGGAAGTGTCAAATGGGAAACCCAACCACCGGCCCAAGAAGTCAAAGCAGGAGAAAGAGGATGAGGAAATGTTGGCCTGGATCATGGCCACTCAGGCCCCACCTCCAGAAATTTAAGTTTTCCCAAAATCTTTTCTAAAAAAAACTGGCAGCATTGATTTTCATATTGTAAAAGGAAGGTTTTCAATGAAGGTTTTCAATGAAGGTTACAAACTCTCACCTTTGAGAGTTTTCAAGATAGTTTTGATTTCAGTATTACAAAATGGTGATATTTTTGTGTAGATTTTCATAAGAATTCCCCATGTTGACGCCATGACATTCCTCATCCTCTCGGCCTGCTTCGACCTTCGTTTCGTTAAGGATTTACTAACAGTTTGAGAATGGAAAATGTACCCCGCTCTTTAAGACTCTGAAGCGACTCTTTTTCTTGAAGTTGAATGTAACTGACCTCCAGAATTGATAAGGGTTCAGCGCGTGAGGGAGTGCTACTGCATTCGCAATTGTTGAATCTAGCTTTCCTGCATGAAGATTGTCAATTAGAAGTCAAGTTTTAATCTAATCAAGTTCACCTCTTAAACTTAAGACACAACGAAGTGTTTGTTCTGCTCGCATAAAATACTTACTTGGAAAACACTCTTAAGAAATTGGCACAGTGCTCAGGCATTGTGTGTCTAAAATCTTAATCTCATAGTTAAGATAAACCTTGTTAAAAACCAAACCTAGAAACCTAAAGTGAATATTAGTCACCTTGGCCTTCTTGACCCCAACTAAGTACGTCAAGGTTCGGAAAACTGGACATTGGCCTCTCACCTTGAAATATGCGAAAACTAAAACACTCGAAGAGCAATACTTCACTTTTATTCCAAATGTCAATTTGTGATTAATAATCATTAGCTTTAGCTAGCGTTTAGCCTAATTGGTAGCTTAGGTAGGCTAGAATTAGTTCTCTTGGTAGGCTCTGTGTAAAAATGCCAAATTGGATTTGGAGAGAGTATGGTGAAGGTGTAAATGTGGTTATGAAATTGGCATTGTTTTTAATTAATGTCGATTAGCGTGTGTGTTTTTGATGAATCTGAAGAGGAACTTGGGATTATCGGAGGTGCTAAGCAATGTACATAAATTATGGCAAAGTTGTGGTTTAATTGTGTGATTTAATCGTTATTTCTCGGTAAGATCGTTGAAATTCTGGACACACAGTTGATCTGCGGAATAAGCGTCAAATTCCTTATTAATTGTTAGACCAATCGAACGGTGTCACACACATTCTTTAAACCCTTGATCGGGCACTCTAGTAATCGTTAAACCATTCCACTCTAGTTAGCTAATTTAGCATATAAACTAATTCCAAAAACATCAGCAGAAATTAAACTTTGAAGTCACAAGTGTTTCTCAAGGTGAAAGTCTACTTTCTCTTCTGAATTTTCTTACCTCAAATCTTGAACTTTTTCCTGTTATGCCAAAAGAGCTGAAAGGGCAAGGACTTCAAAAAAGCCCAGGAAGTGAGTCACTTTGTTGTTTGTAGCTCAAATTATTTCGCCACGCTTTGCGGAAAGGCCCTGAAATGACTAATCTCAATGCAAGTCAAAGTACAAACTTTAGCTTGAATTTACTTTTAAAAACTGTTTGTTACTTCCAGGGTTGCGCCCCTAAGATGGACTACGCTTCGTAATGAAGAAATGAGGACAAGTTGTACCCCTCTGGCCTAAAGCACTGAAGCACTGGATATCCCTGACTCCATTGTTTTTGGATTGGGGAGATTGAGTGAAGGGTCATGCGGATCACGGCTAGACGACGCTTGTTTACTCCAATCCTTGGATATAATAAATTACTTGGGGATTGCTCAAAATCCTGACGTAACTTATAAAAATCCCCAGGCCGATTCAAGCCGCAAGCGTTTACGACGTCCAGCAGAAGCACATGGGTGAGGCGTGTCAGATTGGAGGGTGGTGGGGAATTTATAAGAAGAAGAAGCACTGAAGATGTCAACTTGAGTTTCCAATTTGGTGTCGTCCAAGGATGAAGTTCATTCAATCCCTTTCGCCTCGGCGAAAGTCCATCAGTCGCTCTTGCCTTGCCTTTCTCCTTACTTTCACTACATTCAACTATGGTCTCACAGGTAGAGGAAATGCTTAATTCAAAGCTTTTTAAAATGACAAGAAAACAAAGAACTGAAATTCATTTTTTTTTGCCAATTCCAGCTCCAAACGATTTCAACTCAGAGGGTAAGTGAACTCAAATTCCGTTTTTAAATCAAAAATCCATTTGTAAGCGTCATTTCAAAATGTCATATCCAAAACCTGAGTCCCTGGCTGATATTTTCTTTTCTTTTTTTGTAATCGCTGACTGGCTTCACTTTCTGAAAAGCAAGAATGCGTGAAGCTTCGTCAGTTTTGTGTGTTTCATTCGATTTCTGAAACCTTTTTGGAAGGTAATCCTGTAGCTTTAGAATGGGTTGAATGGCGGTAGTTGGTCGTTTGTTAGGTGATAATTTGTTGGACACGACTAGACATTTGAAGCACTTTGAGGTGATTGCTAAATTGTCATTTATTTTAGGATTGGTGTTGAACTATGAACTTGGGAAATCTTACACTTATGACTACCAGACGATATCAGTGGTGAAGCTCATTGGAACCAGTGATGAAGAGAGTAATGTCCAACTCAAAGGTCAAGCGATCTTGACTCCAACCAAGAAAAATGACTTTGTTTTGACTCTCCGGGATTTCACGCTGGATGTCACAAGTCCACAAGAAAAGGTTATCATCACTTTGAAGCTCATTTTTAATCTCTATTCTTGCTCCAGTTGCAACTGGAACTGATGTAATTTCTATTTTTAGGTGGCAGCTCCAGTCGCCGCTCTCAAGGGCTCGTCTTCAAGGTTCACTACCGATGGAGGAGCCATCAAGGACTTTTATGTTAACGGAGATGAGTCAGCATTTGTTGCCAATTACCACCGTGCCATTGTCTCTGTTTTTGGAAACAACGCTCTAAGGGACAGCGAAACATCACAAGCATTCTATTTTGAAGTAGATACTATGCAACACTGAAGGACACAAACTGTGCCAATATCCTATGCTAAATTAAAATTAATGTTTGTTTCTAGAATGACGTTTCTGGTAAAAACTGTCCAACGGAATATCAAATCTCAAACGATGGGACCTTCACAAAGCGACGTAATCTAAACAAATGCCAAAACCGAGATGGAGGTTTTTCTGAAGCCATTGGAGTTCCATACACACCCTCGGGAGCTCCTGGAGAGGTGAGTTTTTTCTCACCATTTTATGAGTTAGACTAATCGCCGTTTCCCATGTCAGGAAGAAACTTCTGACACGTCGATCCGATCGACTCAAGACTGCGTTCAGAAATACTCTCAAGGCGTTCTCAATACTGCGGAATGCAACGAAGTCCACAAAGTCACTCTCCTATCTTCTGGAAAGGATGCCGGTGGAAACGCCAAGGTCGTTGCCAAACTGACGTTAAACTCTGTCAACGCTGGATCTCCTCCTGCCTCCATTCCTGCAAAGCCCTCGACCATTTACTTTGACCACACTGCTACTCACTTGAAATATTCGGATGACGCATCATCGGCAGCTATCATCGAATCCATTGTTAGAAAACTATGTCTGTCAATCAGCGACACTGAACGCCTCTCAGGGAACACTGCTGCTACTTTCGTCACTCTCAAGAACAAGATTGGCTACGTCTCAAAGAAAGTATTGGAAGATGTTTATGCTAAGCTCAAGGCCGGCAAGGTGTGTGACGCAAAGGACAAGAAGTTGGAAAAACTAGTCAGATTGTACGTTGAAGCAGCAGCTACTGCGGCCACTTCTGGTTCAATAGGGTTTGTCTCTGACCTTGTAAAGGCCGGTGCCGTACATCCAAAAACGGAAAAACGGTTCCGCCTTTTTTCAACATTTGCCCATCGACCAGGACAAGCAGCTTTGGAAAGTCTGCTAGCACTTATTTCAAGTGGGGATGGAGTGAATCCAAAGTACCTCCTGACCGCTTCCGGAGTCGCTCATCAATTTCTCCTGGCTGACAAGGACGCTGGCAGCAATCCCGCTTATGTTGCTCTCGTGAACGAAATTGCTAGACAAACTGAAGCAAATTGCGGCGCATCTGGAGATAATGCCAAGGCTGCCAAGGCTGTTATTGGACTTCAAGCTTTGGGAAATTTGGACACATTGACGGATCAAGCTCGCAGCGCCATTTTGTCATGCTTGGGTAAATCTGACAGAATCAAAGTCCACGCTCTTCAAGCCACTCGCAGAAACCCTTGTCAAGACTCCATCAGAGCAGAAGCACGAAATATTTTGACAAATGCAAAGCTACCAGCACATGTTCGAATCAGCGCTTATTTATCCAATAGCCTTTGCTACGATCAAGCGGACAGTGATGCCATTCGGGGATTCATCAAAACCGAAGAGTCAACTCAAGGTAAAAATTAGTTAATATGTACCCGTTATTTTGAAGCCCTGGAAGTTTTATTGATTTTTCGTTTTTCTTTGCAGTTTTAACTTTCCTGAAATCCCACCGTGAAAACGCATGGAAAAACCCAGCTCAAGCTGCAATTGATGTTGGACTTTTTGAAGGTGTGGATAAATCCAAATTCGGTGTTGACTCGAGGAAATTCTCGCATTCCCAGTCATTCTTGGACGAAGAAATAGACTTCTCAAGCAACGCAATCTTCTCCGACGATTCCTTCCTCCCGAAAATCGTATATGGAAACTCATCTGCAAAATTATTCGGTAAAGAATTTGCCCTTTTTGAAGTCGGAGCACATCTTGGAGGCGTTGAGCAAGATATCCTTGAGGGACTTTTCGGACCTAGAGGAGAACACCCGGGTGCATTCCAAGACAACCCTCACCGACGACCACGGAGACAAAACACCCCTGCTCCAACACTCAATGTAAACGAAATTGACGTTTTCCACACCAAGGTTAGATCAGAAAAGAAGATCGAGCCAACTGATTTCTACTTTCGACTTTTCGGTACTACGGTTTATGCCAATTCCATCTCAGACTTGAGCGTTATGTCAGCAATCAATGCCTACGCGACTGCCGGTACAAGAGGGTCTGGCGACTACTTACCTAAATTTATCGAGAGAGCGTTGAAAGGGGAAGAGGTCGACTTCACAGAGTCATATCCCCTTTACGGAGACGAGTTGATTATTCCTACTGTCTCAGGCTTATCGCTTTGGATTCACAACGAGGGTGCGGCCATCGTCTCATTGAAATATTCCCATACGTTATCCGAAGATTATGTCAAGTTTAACCCCAAGATCAGCCCTGGGATTTCAATTGCAAATAACATGAAGCTTAGCATTGCGGCTGAAATCATTGAAGCCGGGATTAGAGCAGAGACTAATGCAGCGGCGTCTACGGAACTTGCTTTGAGTGGGACTTTGTCAGCTACCGACGATTATTATGGCTACGAAATCAAGGTCAACATGCCCCCAGCAGAAGTCCAGCTTGTCGATGTTTCAAATAAACTCTACTGGGTGGTACACACTCGCCATGCTGATTATGATCTGAAACAGCAAGTGAAAGTAATCATCCCATCAGCAGTTGATACTGGACTCAAATGTGCAAAGTATTTGCCTGTTGTCACCGGAATTCAGTCTTGCCTTCAATTGAAGGTTCCACCAATGTCAGGCAGAAACATCCCAACCTTCCCACTTTCAGGGCCAGCGATTATTTCTCTGAAGCTAACTCCACCTCCTTCCGCTCAGGAAATTGTCATCAACCTCAAAGCCAAGGGTCTCAAAAGAGGTAACCTCAATTTCTAAAAGTTATTCTCAGTTTTTTTCATATTTAAAATCGCAGGTGCAGGACCATCAGGCGAGAGATCAATTTCTGTAGAATATGACGCTCCAGGATCGGCTGAAACTACCAAAGCCACCTTCAAAGCTACCCTTATCGACAGGGAGAATGGATTCGAGAAGCTAGCTATTGAACTCGACTCACCGAAAAAGAAAGCTGGGATTTCTGGTAATTTTAGTTTAATGATTGGTCGGAATACTTTATATAAAATATTTTATTTTTGTGTAGCCACGCGGGTTGTAGGACAACCAGGAGTTCACGACAGAACCTACATTGCATACCTCGATGACCAAGAGTACAAGGTCCTTGTCAAGTACAGAGATTCTGAAGATTCGGCTGCTCAAATTCGTCGTCAATCCTACGACCTACGGATCAAACTTCCAGGAGAGGAGGAAGCACTCCTTGCCAGTTTCGATAGGGAATCTAATCTAGCTAGTGCTAAGCGGTTGTATCGTAAGATTGACGTCAAGGTGAATGACTTTACATCATATACGCCGTTGAAAGTTCAGGATTTGATCGCGTTTGCAGGTAAGTGTTAGTCAGAGGTTTACACCCTTTACCAGTATTCTATCAAATGCAAGTGTATAATTTATTTCAGGAACATTGGACGCGGCTTTGGATAACGATAACAAATTCGTGGATGGCAAACTATCCAATGTGAAATTTTCATGCCATGGGAAGCAAGTGTTTCTCATCAACGGAGCTGTGAAAAATTTGGGAGCGGGTTCCTACAATGTGGATCTGGACGGAAAGGTCGTTGTCCTTGGACAGGAGCATGATGCCAAGATTAATGGAGAATTGAAGACCTCAGACTCCAGCTGTAGCTTCAAGGGAACGACTTCATCTTCCTCGTGTAAGCAGTTGAACACCGAAATCGTCATAAGCAGAGAAGTTACGGACGTCAGAACATACGTTTTCGAGATCGTCGGTAAAGCGGACAACACGGCTATTTCCATTCGGAGAGTCGTCGACACTAGGAATGGACAGTACAAAGAAACACGTAAATCAAAAGGTAAGTTTTAATTCAGTCCGGGTAGAAACGAATATGACATTTTTTTCTTGAAATCTTTCCAGTCAAGCTTCCTTCCTTCCACGTTGACTTCACAAAGTCCTTTGAGTACGTTAAAGGGGACGACCAAGTAGTTTTGAAAATCAGCTACGATTTTGGAGGCAAGAGCAATGCCAACATCGATTTCAACCTCAATCGGCAAACAAAGGCGTACGATTTGACTGTAAACGTGAGTTGATTTGAAAATTATCTCGCTAGATTTGTTGAACAGCGGAATTATTTTATCTAGATTGGCGAAGAGAGGTCATTTTTACAGTTAGTTTCAAAATATGCAAAGCCGGGTGACCGTAAAGTACTCGAGAACAAATTCGAGCTAAAGTTTCACAACGATGTCTACAACATAGACTTCAATGTCGCAGCGAAAACGGAAATATTTACAACCAAGAACCCTCAAGGTACTTGGCAGGTCGTTGAAACCACCATCAACGTGAAAGATGAAAAGCCACGGACGTACGTCTAAAATCAGCATTACTCAAAATGTCAATTTTTTCTAATTTGTCAATTTTTATATGGTTCTAGATTGAAGCTGAGACACAATTTGGATCAATTGGTCCAAACCATGGATGAAAATGGCTTCGCCGCCCTTATCATCACATCGGAGAAAGGAGATGGAGACCGAGCTGAATTTTCATTCTCTACTCAACGAACTCCTGGACCTACCCGAGAAGTCAAGGTTGACATATTCCTCCATGACGCATTCAAGTCAGCGCTCTTGTTTAAATTCACCAAAGCAGAACGCGCTGAACTTTCTGGTATCTGCCCAATTACCACCTGAGTATGGACCTGAGCGTAGTTTCAAGCTCGCCATTGCCAAAAAGATTGGCGGTGCAGACACGAAAGGAGTTGGGGTTTCGTTTGAAGTGAAATTAGACGGAGAAAATAAGGATAAAATCATCCGTATCCAGGAAGACCTTAGCGTCACAAAGTCAGGAAATGACGCTACGGTTAACTTCAGAGTAAGGTCCACACCGCTACTTCCATTTTGGAGATACTAACTCATGTTTTCTTTCGTTGTAGTACTTCCATTGCCCTCTTTGGAACCAATCTCGGACTCTACGTTGAGATCTCCAGTGACAAGAAGAACCCAGATAAGCCAAAGTATTCGTTTACTCTGCGAAACGAAGACAAGGACAGGGGGAGAATCAACACTTACAAAACAGTCATAACCATTGAGAACACAGAGACGAAGAAATTACTCACAGTTGACCTCATATTTGGGAATAGGATTGACGGAACATTCCGATTTGGCTTACCAGTATTCAACGGAGCAGCGAAATTAGGAGAATTCCTGACTAACTACCAATATGCAAATAGCATTGAAGAGAAGCTATTTGAAGTCAAGGTTGCAGTGCAAAACGCTGTCGGAGGGGGTAAGATTGTGGAAATTGGAGTCACAGGATTGGAAGGTCTGTTCCGTTCTCGGGTGCAGCATAGCAGTCGCTTTGAAATCAGCCCTAGCAAGACCAAGGTCAAAATTGTCAGCGGTTTGGTTAACCAGCCACCATTCTACGTTGATGTCAACCTTGAGAAAGTCGCAGGCTCCGCTTTGAAAAAATACACCATTGATGTAGCACAGGATTTCAGTTATAACAAAGACAAGGGTCCAGCATTCGACTTGAAAGTAACAGTTGCTTACCAGTACACCTCGGTCTCAGATTTTGAGGTAACATTGAATTTTATACCCGTTAGAGCAGCAGGTTCTAAAGCGATTGAAATTTTCAGGTTCAACAGACTGCCACCTACAGCTTCACAGGGCCGGAAGGGAAGGACACAACCGCCGTCAACAGGCTCATCAAATCCAGTCCAGGTATCTTCAAGCTCGAATCGAACAGAAAGCACCAGAGCCCTGGAAAACCAGACAGTGTCGGAGAAGCAAAGATCAATTTCGAAAATCTTCAGAACAAGTTGGTCCTTGGGATAAATCTGCAGCATCCAATCCTAGGCAAAATTGCCAAGCGGCCTGGGAATTCTGCCTTTGTCATCGACTTTTCAACTACCAAGGATATTTACAATTTGATCCTGTCTGCTTCCGGCAAGCTTCTGGTTACAGAATTCGAGTCTTTTAACGTCAATTTAGAACGAGCCGTCAGCGCTGACAAAAGTAGCATCAAAACCAAACTAGATGCACAGGTTGACCAATCAAAACTCAAATACGAAGCTGACGTTATCTTCACTGATAACAAGAAGAGTGTAGACCTTTTGCTCAGAATTAATGACGACACGCCCAAGAAGTTGAGCCTGAAAATTGAAAAGTCACAAGGGGTAAGAAATTGTTTACTTTTTCTAAATAAAAACTCATTTGATTTTTCTGCAGGAGGATTTAGCCGAAGCAACATATCTATGGGGTGACAATGGCCAAAGTATCAAATCCAAGGGATCCTTTACAACGACTGGCAATGGGTTTTCGGCAAAGTTTAATTTCGACGTCCCTGCCATGCAGCAGCAATGGACCCTAGAAGTTGTGGGAGAGGGTAAAAGGAAATTTACTTTGACCGCCTCCGGTCCAAATCAGCAAACGACCAAGTAAG
>VNWY01001591.1:0-13491 GCA_009869845.1 Pseudachorutes palmiensis
ATGTTTATCTTATTAATTCGTCATTTTATTAAAATTAGATGCCCATTCGCGATGTCCATGTGCGGTTTGCATGGCCCCTCTGGAGCTCTTTGCTAGTCACCCCCCTGGGTGACTTTTACCGTTATGGAGCTCTTTGCAAAGAATTGGACTGGATAATTTGATAATAGATAGTTACAGGTTGATATTAGTGACACAATTTAATGAAATAGGCGAAAGGCTAAAAGGAAAGAAGGTTGAAAGGCTGTCGGGTAATGTTAGTGACAGGTTACTATGTTAATTCGCTGTGAGATGACGGTAGGATCTTGGCTAGGAGATGCCGTTCGGAGACGTTGGTGAACCCGTTCACCGACCCTGTTCACGGAACCTGTTCACTGACTACTGAAACCTTTGGTCTAATTTCCGTATACCTAATAAAAGGAAGATTGTTGCGTAAAAGGAAGATTGTTGCGTAGTAGGTTGACCCACAGCCAGATTTTCAGTCGCAACAGACACAGAAGGCTTGTGAGATTGCACTTTTAGTGTCCAATTCTTACTCTTTTTGAATCCAGTTCGTAAAGGCACATCACCCTTTACCACGAGATTCAGAATTATCTATCGAGCTGTCGAGAGACTTCCCAACTTGCTCCTATCAGCCCACGCTCCTGCCATTTGTAGCCGGTGCATAGCAAGTATCGCCACTTCTTGCATTCGTAGATCAATCGGATATCCATCCAAAAGACACTCCTTTGCTGCTGTGGGAGTGGAGGCCATGACCCGGCAAGTAGAAAGTGCTAGTCTCTTTACTCTCTCTGCTGATGCTAATCAAAACCAACGGTTACAGAACGTTAACATTCAAAACTACTAGCCATAGGAAGCCTGACAGGAATTTCAATTAAAAGAGAGCAACTAATATTATTTAGCTTGCTAGGTTAAGCACATTTTATTTTTATTTAATTTCTCTGGATCTATAGAAGGCAGCTCAAAAGCACGAAGGCAGTCACCAGTTTCAGTGTCCCCTTGAGAGCGAATGACGATGCCGGAACAGTAACTTCAATCTCATGTGCTGTAAAGGTAAAATCAGGTTAGACGTTAGTTAGTTAAATCTTCCAAGAGAAGAGCTCGACAAACCAACGCAGTGATTATCGTTTATTCTGTCCATTTACTCCTTTCTGTGTCTAGATAATTTTAATGTAGTAAATTTGTTCTGCTGGCAACTCTAGTCTATTTCTTTGAGTCCTATAAAATATTTGTAGCCGAGCACTTAAGTCGTTCTTTGTCATCACGCACAGAGGAGAGGTCCCTTTATATCCACCGGCAAGCAGCTGTGTGGGTATAGCAAGGGGATTTTAAATCACCCGATCAGCCCCTCACAAAGATTTTAAAATTCGCGCACGCACAAATTACGCTCCGTCATTCACAAAAGTTAAAAACTATATAAACCGTGGTAACCCAGGTATAAAAAAGTAGCGGATTAGAAACGTGACGTACAATATATAACGTGGATAAAACGTAGAATATAATAGAACAACGAAAAATGCTAAAACACCTGAATTTATATTTTTAACTTTGACCTCTTCTAGCGGGTCACCCGTAGGTCACAGGTCAAACTGTGCGATAAAACACTTGCTTGTCTCAATGAAATGAACAACTTTTGTAGGGGTCATTTTTCACATTGAGAGTAATCTCAACTTTGACCTTTACATTTGACCCGGCAGGAGGTCACTTCAATACGGCGTTTCCATATTGGGATCATGAGGAACTCACTAACCGAAAACAAAAGAAATAATTACTTGTATTTTGTATTTCAAGAATACAATTTTGGTGCATCATGGCTGTCAGAAGCGTAATTTGCCGCATGGCCATGCCAAGCGGGAAATCACCTCACTTTGACACCCCGAATTTTCGGAGGTTCGTGCTCCGTCAAAACAATCTTACCCGCTAATTTGGGGACATAATATGATAAAGGAAGTTTTACCTGTTATTTTGACACCTTCCTCAACACTCTCCGGTTCCCCCTGTAGCGCGTAAACATCGCCAAAATTGACTCAATTCCCGTCTGAATAACACACAATCCTAATATTTTTTTACACCCCCTTCTACTCGTGACGTCATGCCGTTTTCTTATCTATTTCTCCTCTGTGTCACGTCACGATTTCCCCCGTATTTTTTATTTATACGTCGTACATAGTATAGAGGTTTATTAGGTTTGTTACGGTAACATTTCCCTTTTGGAACACTAATGTGTTGCAGATTCTTTGGTTTGCCTATTTGGTGAGAAACACACCATAGCATTACAACCTGTGTCGTTTTTTTGTCGGCTGCGACTTAAACCGCCCTCGCTAAAAATGAAAAATCATCCGGTGAAAAATGAAAAAAAAATTTATGAACAATTCGTTCAACCGACAAAATTAGATACTGGAAGACAATGAATCCAAACTGGCACCAAATATTCCGTTCCCATTTTTCGTACAAGGTGAAAGTTTGGTGTGGATCCCTTGGCCACGAAGCTATTGACCAGCTGTACATTTCTGGAGTAACAGAACATTACGCGTAAAAGGTTTTCCTTCGTCTGCGGGTCCAGCCAGCTATAATTTGTTCTACTCAAAGTCAAGGTATTGCAATTCGGGACGTCTTATTAGGTTTAGAACCTAATAGGTAATAATAATAGTAATAATAATAGGTAATAAACCTAATAAAAAAAACTGTTTTCGATTGCACGTTTTAATGGTAGAATATGATGCCCAGATCGACGTCGTTTTCTAAATTTGCTTACCGTAAATGTAATATTAAGCGTTATCAAAACGAATAAAAGGATGGTGGTCCTCTTTCATATACTCTAACCCAACTTCTCCCATTCTCTTGTGGAGGAAAAGTGGCTTTCAAGTCACAACAAAAAATCAACCACTCGGTCGCCCTTTTCCGCAGATTCCACGATCAATCCCCTAGCGAGCGAAGCTCGCGTCAAACACCGGACGTTATGATTTAAGTGACCCCAACCTTTTAGCGCGCAGCGCTAGTAATTTATAAGGGGGTGATAATGAAATGTCCCATAATAGACACCAACAAATCAAACCATATCTTCCGATGTAGCTAAATATTTTATTAGGTTTAGGTTTTTTTTCGAACACCGATGCATTAGGCGATCCTACACTTGGAAAAAAAATTTTATTCTTTTTTGATATCTAGGAATTTTTTTAAAAACCATCCAAAACCTAGACCCTAAACGGAAGCAGCGACTGTTTTTTTCCCAGCCCGTAAGGGAAAAAGGCGAGCTTTTCCGAATTTCGAAACCGGAGTTAAGTACAATTTGGGCATGGGAGCGGTTTTCAAAAGTGAATCCCTGACGTACCACAGCCATGAATAGAAGCAATTCAAATACCCATCGACTTCCCCTCTCCAACACAATTTGAAATATCTTAAAAAAACGTCTGGTCTTTTTTAAATTATTCAGAATTGCTTTTGCAATTTCTACATGTACTAAAACTACTCTATAGAGGATGACCTTTAAAAATTAGTTTACTGAAAATGCCTTAAAAACGTTTGCTGGTTCCGCTCAGGGGCTAGGTTTTGGATAGTTTCTAAAAGAATACATTATGCTTGATTTTTACGAGTAACAAAAAACCAACTGTGTGATACCAACACTATCACAATTCATCAACGTCTACGTTGCTTTTGGTTACTATTAAGCGGGCAGTCCATTATGAAATTTCTTTCAACGTTTCATGAAACTTTTAGTTGCGCAACTTGACCACGAAACTCCAATTTCGCAAGAATTTCATGAAACCTTTTAAACTCTAGTCCACTCAACGTAGAAGTTGCGCAGCTCCGGACTTTGGTTTTGTTGTCAGCTGGCTAATTTCAAAGTCAATCATTAATGATATATGCACACTATTGCCTTGATTCAGCTTGGTATCCTCAAGATAAATTATGGTGAAAGGATTAAGCGGCATTCCAGTGTCCATCAGTCAGGTTCTTTTTCCTGTAAAATGAATCCCAAACCATTGGCCTATCTCTCACCTCACGAATTAGCTGAATTTTTAGGGGAACATGGTTACCTCAAGACAGACTTCTGTTAGAGGTCACGTTAACTTTAAAAGGTCAATCAGTCTATATTATTAATTAATTAACGTGAAAAGAAGTGACTAATAAAATAATAATGACTGAAAAAATCAAAACAGTGAATTGATTATTATTGAAATTATTTCTATTTCTTGCAACTCGGAAAGAAATTGCAGAAGCGCAAGGTGCGCAACAAAAGTTGCCAAGTTTCATTAGCTAGTCCACTCAATTTTGCGAAATGTGGCAAGAAGTTCGTGACATGTTGAAAGAAGTTTCATAATGGACCGCCCGCTTTGTTGAGCTCGAAACGGAAGGCTTATAGGCACATTCCCAAAGTTAGCCAAGTCCAAGTGCAAACTTGCACTTCCGTAAGCGTAAGTTTGGGCTTACACTTGGACTTTGTCAAAAGTCATATTCCCAAGTTAAACTTACACTTTACTTTCGGAAGTGTAAGTTAGGGTTTGGACACCCACCAACCACCTGGCCTCAGCCAATGAGAGAGGAAAGATTTCCCAAAAAATCTCCTCCCGCTCATCTTTGGCTTTTGGTTTGTGAGCAGGGGTACCTTGCAACTCCTCTCCACTCTCATCTCAACTTTCACAACCAAAAACTGTCTTTTTAAACTGTCCAGTTTAATTAATTTTATTGGACAAATGGGTGTTTTTATGATGCGAATGGGTCACAAAGGACCCAAAGTTAATTTTTTTGTGAGTGACCGAACTCACTTCCGGTTGCATCCCTTAAGTGGACTTTGTTAGGGAGCCCCCTACCCACCCTAACTTTTTTGTGAGTGTCAACTTGAACTCACAACTCCCAAAATTTTTCGGAATAAAGCAAGTGTAAGTTCAGGCTTACACTTCACGAAAACTAAGGTAAAGTGGAGTTTGGGAATGTGCCTGTTAGACCCAAACATTGGGAAGCCAAAAATGGGCCACAAAAGTTACCATCCCCCCGCTTTAGCCGCAAAGGGCTGCACACCGCCCACTTCACCAACAATTAGCACCGTATTTTAGATCTGACTAGATTTAAGCACAAAGGTCAATAAATACATGAGTACATGAATGCATAATTCGTGAACGAATAAAAGTTCAGGAAGAATAAAAATGTTCAAATCGTGGGAAAATATTAAGGACAAATCTTAAGGACGGAAGCGCTATTGGTATTAATAAATTATAAATAGAAAATATTTAAATAAAACTAGAATACCGAAAAATGTGAATAAATCATCCAATTCTTGTCTGCCTTCCACAAAAAATCCTAAGTCGGTCACCGCATCACAAAACCCCAATCACCCGTATTTGAAGTTTAGTAATTTCTGTTCAAATGGAGTCCTTCCCGTATTCTAGTCCTATATGCTCGAATCTGAACCGACAAATACGTTTGATCTTTGAACTTTAGATAACTTTTATAAGCTAGTTCCTGATTTTTCTTTTTAATTGACGAGGTCGTCCTTAACATTTCGAATTCTTCAACGGCAACGGACAAAAGTTGAATATTTCATTGGCACGATATTTTGTTATACAATTTCGTGTATTAATTATTAAGTAGCGGAAGCTACTTCATGCATTTGTCCTGTCTGTCTGTCGTCTGTCGTGTGTCTGTCTGTGGTCTGTCCTCATTCAATAACTCAGGAACTACTGGACAGATTTCAAATCTGTTTTCAGTTATGAGTTCCCCATGGTACCGATATGGAAACGCCGTATTCACATTGACCGGAAGTGACCTCCTTCGGGGTCAAATGTCAAGGTCAAAGTTGAGAGTACTAATAACGTGAAAAATAACCCATAGAAAAGTTGTTCGTCTCATCGAGACAAGCAACTTTTCTATCTTACATTTTGACCTGTGACCTACGGGTGACCCGCTATTCAAGGTCAAAGGTCAAAATTAAAAATCGGGATTTTAACTTTTTTTTAAACGTTCTAACTCTATTCCACACTCCACATCCAGCATCCTCCGCTACTTTATTATTCCCGTGTTGCCACGGTTTATTTAATTCGTTAACAGATTAATTAATTTATAATAATAGTTAATTTAGTAATTCGTTAATTAAAAAACTTACATTACTTTGGCATTAATTCCTATCAATTTGTTCAAATTAAGTGAAACAGGCATTGAGGGCGCTACGCAGCCGGGTGCTTACATAGGAGATTGAGCCTGCATCCCGCACCATGTGAGGGAAAGCCACAAGAAGCAGGCTAGTAAGAGCAAGAGTAGAAGAACGTAGCCAAAAAAACTTGGCCACTTTTTCTTCCCAATTTTCGGGTCCAAGGCTTTCGTTTCGTGCTCAATAACGAAAGTCTTAAACCAGAAGTTTGCATTGCTGGTACCGTAGCCTCACATGGTTGAGGGAAAGAGCTGTCGCTCTTTAGTACCTTGCCAACGTTGTACTTCCAGGCTAAGGAGGAAACCGTTGAGGGAGATCGATTGATAAAAATAATGAAATAATAAATAAAATAATAAAATAAAAACCACTGACGATTGATAAATTTTTAACCCTGCATTTGTTTTCACTGGAACTAATAATCGAAAAATAGAAACGTTATAGAAAACCACGTACAGCTGGAAACACCATACAAAGGAAATCAGAAGAGAAGAGATCAAAACACAAAAGCAAACGGCGAAGTAGCAATGCGAACCAAAGAAAGCTTCCATAGAATAGACATGAATTTTCAAGGGTAGAAATGAGCGGAAGAAAAGAGTAGAAACTGCAAACGACAAAACTAACGCAATCCGAAAAGGTCAAGGAGTCATGATTGCAGATGGAAAGCGGTCAAAGGTTAGCACCTGACACTACAAAATTACTTGTGTATTGCTAATGTCGTTTAATTTGGTATCATTAATAGACTGCATTCCGAAGCTGTGCCACCACTTTGACATGCTGGATGACATCTACGGAAGTAAGGTCAACATTAACCCCCCTCACTTACCCGACAGTGGCCTTGATAACTCGGAGATCTTTTTGGAGGAAGTGGACTTACTCTCCAGCCTCTTTCGCACATCCTCCCTCTCCAATTCTGACACTACTCACTACAATTGATTCTGATTTCGAAATTGAAGAAGCAATCCTTCAATCTCAAAACCCAGAAACAAGCAGAGGCCAAGGCCAGAAACCGGAAGCAAGCAAAGCACAATTCGGAAACTTCAGACCGGCAAAGATCAACTTCAAAAAGTGGAAGAAGTCAAAGTGAAGCTCCAAATCATTCCAAAAGCCTAACCAACAAAGAAAGATGCAATTACTTTGCTTTCTGAAGCACAGTCACAACGTTGTGAGATCCTTGCTAAGAAAGCAAGAATGGAGAGCAAGAATGGAAGAAGCACGTCTGGAGAAGGAAGTTGAGTGGAAGGATAGGGAATTGGAAAAGCAAAGCCAATGGAAGGAAAAAGAGCTTCAATTGATGGACAAGCGCATCAAGACTGAGCGAGAGATGAAGATTCTGGAACGCGTAGCCGTTGATAATTAAAGTTTCACTTATTTTGTCTCTAAAAAGTAATCTATCGAAACTGCCAACGACTGTCGTTCCCGACACTTCGTTAGAATTCGTTAGAATCTTCAATTCTATCAACCTTAGTACTGTCGACTAGGTGGGGAATTGGGCCATTCATACCTTTCTTTAAATAAGTCGTATAAAATGAATTGCTTTTAAAAACCAAACCGAAAACAAGTCGGTTGTACATGAAATGCCAGAAGCGGAAACACCCGGATAACGCTTTGCTTGTAGCTTAATTCAAGTATTTTCGACTCATTTCATTAATTTGATTGTCTCGTGTAAGGGTCTACAGACAGACAGACAGACGGCAGCTGCACCGTACGTGGTTAATAATTATATAATAATATATAATGATCATTTAGTATATATAATAACCTAATAACCAAATCAAATCAAAAAGATAGTTGATTTTTAGGTAGATCTTTGTAAATTGTGTTCTAAATTAATAAGAATAAATTAATAAGCCTCCGTGCGGAACCTGCTGCTTTTCCAACCATCAAATGAAGATGGACGACCTGCTACTCATTGGATCAGAGAAAGGACTCTGAAATCAGACACATCGGGTTGGCGGGTAACTACAAAGGAGGTTTATTCCCATAGGGAACTACTTCAAATTAATCCTATTCTTGAATCTTGTAAATTACTTACCATTTTGGAAAGGGCTCAATGGTCTCAGTTGAAGAATGTACTAAAGTTTAGATACTCACCTGTGGCTGAACTCAATTCCCAATTTAAGTTTTCTGAAACTAGCAGGACATCCAGATCATTTCCTCTTTTAACATTGGACCACATGCATAGTATGACTTTTAGAAACTCGTTAAAATTCCAGACAATTAAAGTCTGGAATGATCTTCCAAAAGACTTTAGTCCAGCCACAGTGAATCTAGCGAAGTTTAAAGCAAACTGCTATGACTATTTTGTTAAGTTAAGAAAATCTGTTTGGCTCAAGTTGTAAATTAAACTCATTACATCACTTATTTCATATTCTGTAGTTTTAGATTAGTCAATTACTGGGAGAACAGCAAGTTTTTGTTGAAGTTTGAGACTATTCAATAAAATGTGAAATTGAAATTGAAAATTGAAATAAACTTTTGTAGAGGTCATTTTTCCCTTTATGTGGCAAATAAATTTCAAATTTTTTTTAGCATTCACTTAACCCACAATGGTCTTCTCCAGAGAAACGCAATGCTAAATCCTTGACAAGGCACTAAGGCGTCTCTTCTTCATCCACATTAGGCTACGCCGATACTACAGTCTGAAGCATCCTCAGTAAAACAGGTAACACCGGCTTATTTGATTGGAGACAATGACAGGGTTCAAGGATGGGCGTATTAGAGGCTGGTCTTATAAGATAAACGAATGCTATGTAGTTTATGCCGTGTTATACTTACAATTCCAAATATGGCAAGACCAAGCTTAAGTTGAGACGCTTCTCAGATCAGACGTAACAAACTGAGCTCATTCAGTTAACTAGATCACTAGTAATAGTTTAAACCCAGCGTGAGACAAGATTCTGAAAAATGGCATTGGAGCAGAACTCCAGTTAACGCATTTGGCAATGGGGCAAAAAAAGCCAGCAACCTGCCCGTTGGAGAAAAGGGATGACACATGGAGGCCTTGGAAGAAGTGGCAGAAAATGTCATGAAAACAGGAAAATAACGCAGCAAAATATGGAAGTAGTGGTACAAAAGCTAGACAAATTGGACACTGAACTTGAAGAAGTGAGAAAAAACACAATTGCAAACAACAACGCAATTACCGGAAGTGTACTTGTACTTGTACGAAAATGTACTTTCAACAGCGAACACTAAGACTATCGATTACTGCACTGTCAGCAAACTGGGACAACCAATTCCAGGGGAAAACCACCCCATCGTGGTAAAGCTATTCAGGCACAAGAACTAAATTCTAACACATTCTAAAAGCAAAAAGCAACCTACTTAAATCCAAAGCGACAAACAAACAAATTCTCATTTCTTGAACTGAATTGTCCTTTTAAATTTCAGTAGAAAGAAACTACTTGCGACAGAAATGATGGAAAGATAGAAGCGTACGCTGAACAACTACGAAAAAAACGAAATAAATAGTAAACCTTAAGATGCATGCAATTTTTTTTAAATGAAATGTAAGCATTCTTGTTTTAAACTCAAAGATTTTCATCTTGAATTTAATTCTAGATAGATTATCACTCATCATTTTATCTCGCAACATGTGATTGCAAATGTGTCTGAAATTTTTCAACGGCTACAAAAAAGGCAAGATGAGTTTCGACTAAGGTTTATATCCCCCACAGGTTAGCCGCCACTGTTATAATGTAGATGCCGTGTAAACTAATAATAAATCCACCTCTGAATTTTGGAAACACAATCCATAGGTATTAAAAATCGTAATTACTGGAGTAGTAACTCGGGGATTATATAAATTGAGTAAATTCAGTTGGAAGGCGAGCCGTAGTGGTGTATTGGCTAACACACGCCAGAGTCAAAACCCGGCTAAGGTACGGAAATTTTCGTTGCCACTACGACTTGCCTAGGTGCTTCACTAGCCAGATGAATCCCGGAAACCACAGACCAGGTTGACCAGAAATGGGTTTCCTCGATTTCTCGCCCAAATGGGGTCGTCTACAGTGGTTGATAGAACATAAAGCTCACCCCGACACGGAAAACTTTAACATGGAACACCCTGAAAAGAAGTACAATGAGTTGAGAGATTTTGAAAATATTACAAAGAATGTAGCTTGGGCGTGAACCAGTTTGTAAACTTTGATTCAGGCATATGTGCGTTTGGTTAAATTGAGCTTTCTAGAACCCCACTATCGGAAATGTGAGGAGTCCTGGTGAATACTTTCTCCACATCTTTTATTGTTCTTTCGGAAGATGTCACGGGGATTGTCCAGGACGTTTTTTATGCTGTCTCTTCAGTTTTCTGACATCTTGGCATAACTTGGTAGATAGAGCTTTTGCGAATACTTTCGTCAGGAATGTGACGTAATTTTGTCAGCAGTCAACACTGTCAGCACTGTTAAAATAGTAGTAAACACGTTTACCACGTTGTTTGGTTGTGACATCTTCTTAAACCAGGCAATAGATGTGAATAGAGTCTGGTTTGAGATTCAAAGACGAACTGTCGCAAAAGTTTAAGACCCTTGCAACTAAGGGAAAAGATCAATTAAAACAATAGTGCATAAGATCAGACGATGGGACGCACCACCGCCCCCAGGATCGCCAACACCAAAGAAAAGAACAGCCAGCTCTCCATTACAACAGGAGGAAGAAAAGAGGACAAAGGAGGATATTGCAAAGTTTTCATCCGAAGGAAAGCTGGACTTTATCATTGATAAGATCCTACAGTGGGACCCGGTAATTGGTAGACTAGCAGAGTTTGTGGAAGAAGTGGCTGCAGTCCAGGGACAGGTGAACACAATTGAAAGGAAGCTCGAGAGAGTCATCAACGAACAGGTGGTCTCCAACGTAATTATCACTGGCTTGAAAGAAGAAGAGAAAGAGAAAACAATACAAACGTTCAACGCGGTAGAAGCCTTGCTAAGAAAATTGAACCTAGCCGACGTAGACTACAGCTACGCTGGACGGCTCGGAGAACGGAAGGTTGGAATTGCAAGACCCATTCGCTTGAAGCTCGTGCACCAGAAAGACAAGTACAAAATCTTCAACTGTAAAAAAGAATTTCTCAAGCACGAGGACAAGCGCGTATACATCAACGAGGAACGCACTCCAGGTGAACTCCTCAGGGACAGGAAACTACGGGAGGCGGCCTTGACCTTGAAGGAAGTAGACGAAAACCTCAAATTTTATATCCGGGGAGGCATCCTGACGACGACGTTGAACGGGATCCAGAAGAAGCATAAATTCGACTCGGAGGCAAGCTAGCAGAGATCAAGGACAAGGACAAGAGGGAAACCAATCACTCCTTAGATAAGTCAAAATATTATCCAATTATTAGTTTAATTAAGATAATTGACACTGGACAACTGGACGCGACTCTAACGTACCATGCAATGCATAACGTTCTGGAATATTAAGGGGAATGTCCAAGTCAGACAAAAAAAATAAAGCCTTCCTTTTATCTCGAAACGTAATTTGTTTGACGGAAACTTGGGACACGGAGAAAATAACAAAGCCCCACTTTTATGACTACCGGCCAAAGTATAAACCAATCAAAAATCAATCAGACTCACTATCTATACATACCTATATATGTAAACAATTCAATCGGTTCCATGGGCTTAGGGCCCTAGGGAGAAAAACGTATTAATAAAAAAAATAGATGTGAATAACCTTAAAAAGGTTTTTGCGAGTGAAAGTGGCCGCTAGCTATCTCTCTCACGACCCGCTTAATATAGTCTACTGCTACTACATTCATTTAGACATTCAATGAAATCTCACAGACCCTTACAAACTGAATGCAAAACAAAAAAACCGAACATAAGAGTAATACCTGGTTTCAGTTTTCTGTCGTTACATAAATTCCCTTCGCAGTAACAGGTGTAGTTGTCTTCATTGCCTGTACAACCTAGTAATGCGCTCACTTCTCTAGAAACTCCGCACCTTTTGACAAATATTACTTCTTTAGTATCACTGTTAGTGGATTTAGATGTTCTGCATCTCTTGTATTGACAGAGTTTATCAATTCCCTTAACGTCATTGGACCCATCGATGCAACTTTTATCAACGCTGTTGTCACAGCTGTAGCAGCTCAGGGCTAAAATGTAATGTAAAGTATAATATTATGTACTCGTTGTATTCGATGCATACCTGACGACTGGATCATGGTGAACAGAAATAGCCACAAAAATCCCTGGAAAAATATTTCCATTTTAACAATTCATAGAAATCTAAGAAGCAGCTGGCCTTTTAAAATGAACTGGGTACGAAGATTTCGTCCAGCGTACTTTTATTGGTTCCGTACCGATTGTCCGCAATTGAAACAATGGCCAAATTACATTTACGATAAAGATAAAGTGGATAACTGTAAAACCACAAATAAGTTAAAAGTAAGGAGTGAGTAGAAGATAACTGGCAATGGAACAAAAAAGGCTACCAATTATGTCAATGTTCAAAAATTAACGACAAAAATCTCAGCAATGTCTAGAAGAGCTGATTTTTGTTCGAAGCGAAGATTCAGCGGTTACTCATACCCACATTATTAAAGGCTTTTGGCCTTTCACATAAGTATAAGGAAACATCCATGTCTGACCTGCATTGTTCACTTGTTATGGCTCATAAATAAAAGAGAAATGCAAAAGCAAATGCTGCAAAAAAAATTCATTACGCAGAAGGAAGTCTTCCATGGTTAAATCCGTATGCCTAATTCAGATCTTATGACTAAGTCTCATTGTGCGATGCGTTGATTGGAATAGCGACTACAGTCAAAGCAGCCAAATTAGCTACTCCAACTTGGGGTCCATTTGGATGCAAAGTATATAACTTTGGCAACTTATTAAAATACAAATTATCCCCTTTGACAGATTTTATCATCTAAACGACGATTGAGAAATTACGAGCGAACTGATGGAATTTGTCTTCCATAGCCAGCTTTTGTCGATTCATACAGGGACTTTGCTGTCCTCCATTGTAAACGTTATAGGTTCACACTGTAAGTTCAATTTACACAGCATTTATGTAAATGTAATCAACTTTAAGAAAAATTCTACTGCTACAAAATTTTGATCCGTTTATGTCTTCGCATACTTGAGCTAGTGACCATGATAAACAGACAAGTTCAGCCTTTCCTATCTAGAGCAGCTGATTTTCGGTAAAACGAAGATTCAGCGGTTACTCATACCCACATTATTAATGCCATTTGGCCTTTCACATAAGTACAGGAAAACATGTCCATGCCTGACCTACATTGTTAACTTGTACTGTACCAACATTAGCACCATCCTAGGTGCACAATCAATGTCTTCGATGGCCAAGAGACTAGGGGTGAGTCTCAACTCAGTGGA